>JBAKBP010001904.1:0-56539 GCA_037953745.1 Lithodes maja
TCTCATTGCAGATAACAGCTCATCTCTAGTTATTTCAATCTTACTAAGACCACTCTCCAGTACTCCCGCCTGTGGTTCGTCAAAACCTTCCTCTCTAGTAAAAACTAGTACACCCACATACCCTACATCCTTCCCTTTTTTTTACCGTGACAGCCAAGAGTTTTAGCATTGACTTTTATATACCGGTATATATTTTTGTTTTTCATTTGTTCATTGATTGGCTATACAGATTTGTTTTACAGCAAGAAAATACAGTAAACCCTCGCTAACTCGGACTAATTGGGGGAGACCACTTCCGAGAAGCCCGATTTTCCGAGATGTCCGAAGTCCGACTTACGTCCGACTTAAGAGAGGGAAAATTTTGAATTAGAAGAGGAAAGTCTGCGTCACCAGAGAAAATTGAGATAATTTTTTATTTATTTTTTTTTTACATGTGAAATTCATCATATTAATGACAAATACGAACCTTATGTTTTCAGGGACAGTACAGTACATAGTAATTAATATTAACACAATAATTAAAAGGCACAGGCTTCAATTCATCCTAAAATCACTTAAAACCGAGTGAGAGAACATTGTAAACCGGACACAAATCCCGTCCAACTCGGAAATTTCCGAGATATACAGGGACATTTCCGAGAGGCCGATGCCATTCCGAGAAGTGCGGGTATCCGACTAAAAAGAGTCGGAGTTAGCAGGGTTTACTGTAAGTATTTACCCATTATTCAACAATCTATAGGCTAACCCCCTCCCTCCCCCCCCCCCTCCCCTCCCCTGGGCCCCTAGTGGAAAGGGCTATGAAGATCAGGAAAAATGGAGAGTTTAAGAGGATAAAAAGGGGAAAATCTGGTAATTCTTTAGAGCAACAATTCTAGATATTTTATTTTGATTTATTTTTATTTTAAAGGTTATTTTGGTTTATTAATTGATATAAAGTGAGGAAAGCAGTTATTATTGCCATTTTCATTGTTAATTGCAATTCCGATACCCCAACAATTTACGGGATAGTTTGGGAATGCTGTGTTTTGGATGAGGGAAAAAATAGGGGAAGGATATAGTATCCGGGCATACAGTCGTCTTGTTTATGTAAGTCGTGTTTGAATTTTTTTTGTTTTTATTTGCCCTGATAGCCTAATTTGGAAAAGGCTCGCCACCTTACCAGGTATTATAAATAATTTATTAGGGTCAATGAAAAGACCCCCCTAAACCTATAATTGTATTCCATGGCAGTCAAAATAAATGTGACTGTGATCACAAGCGTACTAGTACCAGTAATATAAACAACGCGGATGATACGCCTGAACATTACATCCTTACCCTTTGCTCACCTCATCCTCCCATGACTTTTTGAAATTCTTATCTATGTTGCCAATACTGGGCCAAAACCTTATTTTCACAACTGAACCTATTGCTGGCTAATACAGTTACAGTACTCACATCCGATAGTTCTCTGACGTCACACAAAGGTTTGGCATATTATTGGTCTAATTTGACTTCCTTTTTTTAATAAATTATTCCAAGGCCAGCTGTTACTTGCTTCCTGCTGGCAATATAGGCCTAGACCTATATTTTGATGACAATAAGCCATGGGGGCTGAGATCAACCCATTATTGTATCCCACGGCCAGCTGTTGGGCAAATAGTAGCTGGCCGTGGGATACAATAATGGGTTGAGCCCCCCTCACCCCCTATGATTTTTTGTCATCATTGTATATATTGCCAGCAGGAAGCAAATAACAACTAGTCATGGAATAATTTCATAAAAAAAAGGCATACAAATTAGACGCGAATGTAGCTGCGAGCATGCGCCTTATGTAAACATATCGGATGGTACGCGCACTAACACAACCCTTACCGAAAAAGTGGGTATTACTGACTTTTAGATGCAATCATGATTATTGCAACATTATTTTTATTGTGTTTACTTTAGATACAGTGGTTTTATATATAGAGAACCATGGGATGTGAGTACTGTACCTGTATTAGCCAGCAATAGGTTCAGTTGTGAAAATAAGGTTTTGGCCCAGTATAGCCAACATAGATAAGAATTTCAGAAAGTCATGGGAGGATGAGGTGAGCAAAGGGTAAGGATGTAATATTCAGGCGTATCACCCGCTTTGTTTATGTTACCGGTACTAGTATGCTCGTGATCACGTTCGCGTTTATTTTGACTGCCGTGGAATACAATTATCGGTTGAGGGGCGCCTTTTCTCCCATTCCCCCCATGACGTATTGTCATCATCATAAACATTGCCAGCAGAGGGCAAAGGTAATTGTAGGGAAAAGGCTCGCATCCTTATTTTTCATGTGTTTTCCTCCAGATTTTGAGCAATCAGTATTTTCATTGTTTTTTGTTGTAATTCCAACATGGGATACAAGATTGTTTGAGGGTCATCCACTCATGACTTATTGAAATCATCATCCATGTTGCCAGCAGGGGGTAAATATAAATTATACTCCATAATATAGAGGTTTGTAAACAGCGAGGACGTCCGAGGAAGCTCTGAAAGTTATGGGACTTCTCGTTTTTTCCAATAATATCGGGTTATATAATTATACAGTATGTGATCAAAATAATTCTCCCACAGTTAAATATACATGACATGAGTACAGTAAAAGAATTTCATAAACCTGCATTGACCCTAATAAATTATTTATAATACCGGTAAAGCGGTGAGCCATTTCCAAATAATTATTGGGCAAATAAAAAATAAAATAAACAGAATTCAAACTAGACGAACGTATGCACAAGCGTACGGCTTACAGTGCACGCCCGGTATTCGCGCCTAGGTCATACCGGCCCCTTCCGCAATTACGTGGGTACTATATAACATAGGTTTCATTGGGAAATCGACTTAGGTTGTACCAGGCTCACCCTTCTTGGACCCCCATTTCCCCCCAAATACATATTATCTAAGGAGAATTCTTATAAATGCATATTATGAGGAGATTACTTACCACACAGATTTTATTTGAAATCGGTCATTATACAGTATAGCCTAACCTAACTGATCAGCATAATTTCGCTGCTTTGTCCGACATGGCGTGCCGTCGGTAGGCTTGACCGGCCTTTGCTGTTTTGATAGTCCTGGGCATTTAATTCCTTTATCATTACCACCAGGCCCAATGTCCTTATCACTGAATGCACTAAAGGCCCTAATAAACTCAGGAGATACAAGGTTCAGGCTAAAAAAACTTGTAAAGACTCATCATCATATAGCCTATATTGCCAGCAAGAGGCAAGTAACAGATAAATATAGTAGTCAAAATAGACTGAAATGTAACCGCAAGCACACAACTTCCATAAACAAGACGACTGTATGCCCAGATACTATATTCTTCCCCTATTTTTTCACCCATCCAAAACCCCGCATTCCCAAACTATCCCCTAAATTGTTGGGGTATCGGAATTGCAATTAACAATAAAAATGGTAGTTGCCCGGCACGACCGAAGCCGCTCCTAGGACTCGTGCCCCCAGGGAGGGGGCAGGGGTTTGTTGTGGCAGTTTGGTTCCCGGAAACTGCTCCTCACGGTCGGCAGCCGGCTGTCCTCCACTGGTCGGTGATCTTGTCCCCGGCCGGGAGGGTAGGCAGCCATCCATGGTCAGCAGCTCCGGGAGGTGGTCCCACGGCGTAGACGCTGCCACTCTAGGACCCCAATACACACCAAATAATCATAGCCTCCTATGCAGACGACATAGCACCCACATGCACACACCAAGACCTCGACACAGCAAAACGTCTCCTTCAGCCCTATCTCAACACATTACATGACTGGTGCACTACAAACAGACTCAATTTAGCCCCAGCTAAATCCACCGCAACCCTCCTCACAAGCTGGACAGCAGAACACAAATACACCCCAAACCACACCATAAACAACACACCCTCAACACACATACACTCACCCAAAATCCAAGGAGTAACATATGATACTCTAATGCCATTCAAACAGCGCACCACAAACATGAAAAAGAAACTGACACTGACACCCAGACTTAACACCGTCAGGTCACTTGCCCACACACAATTTAGACACAACAAAGAAACCACCACCACAGTTTACAAACAATACATAAGATCAGTGATGGAAAACGTAAGCCCGGCCTGGGCTTCTAACCTAGCTAAAACACATCATAAGAACAGACTATTAAAAATAAAGCCCTAAAAATCATCACAGGCTGCACAGCTACTACACCTACAGATCACCTACGGTACCGTACATCAAGAAACCAAAGTCCTCAAAGTCAAAGACCAACTGGACATGAGAGGCACTCAATTCCTGGCAGCAGCCTCCACGAACCAACACTACCCACTACACTACATCGCAACACACCCACAGACACCAAGAAATATAAAAAAAACACCCATCACATGGTATCATACACAAATACTGTCTTCTCTCCCTCTTTGCCCACCACAAACCAGTTTCCAGAAGCACATCCATACTCATATCTCTCGCCGTTCCATCCAATCACTCATAGACAACACGCAGCTGCAGTCACGACCTCCCGAAATCCATCCTTCTGAATCCTCTCTTCCTCGCGAGGACAGAGTCCACCTGGCCAGGCTGAGATGTGGACACCATCCAGCTCTTCTGAGCTATCAGAAGAGACTGGATGACTCCGTCGACGACACCTGCCCGGGATGTAGCACAGCACCCCATACCATTAAACACATCATAAAAGACTGCATTTCACACAATCACTTACGCCGACAATACAATCTACACTCCTTGAGAGCTCTGTGGGAAAGCCCGACCGTGGCCATGGCCTTCCTTAGGGACTCGGGGCTGTTCGGCCAGGCAGCTTAGGGAACAACAACAACAATGAATATGGCAATAATAACTGCTTTCTTCACTTTCTAACAATTAATACACCATAATAAACCCTTAAAAAAAAAAAAAAAAAAAAAAAAACAGGAGTTGTTGTTCTAAAGAATTACCAGATTTTCCCTTTTTATCTTCTTTAACTCTCCATTTTCCCTGATCTTCATGGCCCTTCCCACTAGGGGCCCAGGGGAGGGGGGGGAGGGGGAAATTAGCCTAAAGCTTGTTGAATAATGGATAAATACATAATTCCCCCCTGGGGGTTAGGGAATAGAATATGCCCCACGTGCCTTCTGCGTGTCGTAAGAGGCGACTAAAGAGGTTGGGTCGGTGGGCTTGCGACCCCCACCCGGAAAAAATATCTAAGCAAAAAAAAACGAACGAACAGCCTCGGATGCGGACGGAACCAACGTTGACGAACCACGACCGACTAAGGACATGCCTTCGGACATTCTGAGAATGGCTACATGGAATGTTAGTGGCATGAATGATGGCACAAAAGAGAGAGAGGTTCTGGAAGTGTTAGTGAATGCCAGGCTGGATGTATGTGGAATGACAGAGACCAAATGGAAAGGTTCAGATGTGAGAGAGTGGGAGTGTGGAATGGGTGTGTGTGCTGGAGTGAGTGAAGGAACAGCGAGAGAAGGTGCATGTTTGTTTGTAAGTAGCAAATGGAAGGAATGTGTAAGAGAGTATGGGTCTGTGGGTTCAAGGATTGTGTGGGTGAGAATGAAAGTAGGAATACAAACGTGGGTGATTGTATGCGTGTATGCCCCGACAGAGGATATACTTGAAAGAAAGAAAGAGGAGTTCTGGATGAATGTGGAGGCGTGCCTGGAGAAGTTTGACAAGAACGAAAGAATATTTCTGATTGGAGATATGAATGGTAAGGTGGGTGATAGGAAAGTTGAGGGAGTGGTGGGAGGGTGGGGGGTACCATCAGAGGTGAATGGGAATGGTAGTGCACTTGTGGACGTATGTGTGGGGAGGAGGCTGTGGATAGCCAACACCTTCTTCCGACACAGAATGATCCACAGGTACACGTGGAAACGGATGTTGACGATGAAGGATAAGAGAGTGGTGGAACGAAAGTCATTGATTGATTATGTATGTGTGGATGAACAAATGAAGAAATCTGTGATGGATGCTAGGGTGTATAGGGGTATTGGAGGGGGTCTGTCTGATCATTATGTAGTGGTAGCTAAGGTTAGGATACAAAAGAAGTGGGTGAGGAGAGCGGGAGGGAGGCGAGAGGAGGGTGGAATGGTGAGGAGGGTGGAGAGGTTGCAGGAGGAGGAAGTCAGGGAGGAGTACAGGAGAGCAGTGGAAAGACGACTAGGTGGGTTCGACCTGGAAGTTATGGAGGAAGTGGAGGAGATGAGCAAGGTGTTTAAGGATGAGATCTGTGCAGCATGTGAGGAGGTGTGTGGAGTGAGGAGAAGAGGGAGGGGAGTGAAAGGTACAGCATGGTGGACAGAAGAGGTAAGAATAGCTGTGGAAGAAAAGAAGAAAGCATATAGAGAGTGGTTGGGTAGTAGAGGGAATGAAGATTCCGAGAGACAGAAACGAGCGAGGTACGTGGAGAGTAAGAGGGTGGTGAAGAGAGTAGTGAAGGAAAGTAAGAGAAGAGTAGATGAGGAATTTGGAAGGAATCTGAGTGTAAAATGGAGGGAGAGTAAGAAACTGTTCTGGAAAGAAGTCAAGAAAGTTAGGGAAGGTAGCAAGGGAAACAGTAAGGGTGTGAAAGATAAGAATGGGAGAATGCTAGCCGAGAAGCAAGAGAGAGTCGAAAGATGGAGGGAGTACTTCAGTGAGTTGCTAAATGAAAGGAATGAAGAGCCAGCAAACATAGCTGGATATGGTATGGGAGGGAGAAGAAGAGAAGTAGTGGAGGAGGAGGTGGGGATCAGGAGGTCAGAAGTGTGGGAAGCCATGAAAAGAGTGAAGTTGGGGAAAGCACCAGGAACAGATGGAGTGTGTGGGGAAATGTTGAGGTATGGTGGTGAGATAGTGATAGAATGGGTATGGAAAATGTGCAAACTAGCATGGGAGAAGGGGAGTGCACCCGATGACTGGAAGACTGGCATAATAGTCCCCCTATATAAGGGCAAAGGGGAAAGAGGAGTGTGTGGTAACCACCGAGGAATATGTCTTCTAAGCGTAGTAGGGAAGGTATACAGTAGGGTAGTGATTGAGAGAGTGAGAGTGAGAACGGAGAAATGGATAGGCGACGAGCAGGGAGGCTTTAGGAAGGGAAGAGGATGTGTAGATCAGATTTTTACCCTGAATTGTGTTGTGGAGAAGTATCTGGAGAAGAAACAAAAGGTGTATGTTGCCTTTATGGACTTGGAGAAGGCCTATGACAGAGTGGATAGAGAAGGTTTGTGGAAAGTACTTAGAATATACGGAGTAGAGGGCAAGTTGCTGAAAGCAGTGAAGAGCATGTATGAGGGTGCAAAGGCGGCAGTACGTGTGGAGAGTGAGCAGAGCGAGTTCTTTGACCTGAATGTTGGTTTGAAACAGGGGTGTGTGATGTCCCCGTGGTTGTTTACTGTATATATGGATGGAGTTATGAAAGAAATACTATCAAGAGCAGTGGATGTTGGTGTATCGCTGAAAAGGGAGGGAATTGAGTGGAAGCTACCTATACTGCTGTTTGCGGATGATACAGTTCTGATGAGTGATAATGAATGGGAGTTGCAGGGTCTGGTAAATGAGTTTGGAACAGTGTGCGAAAAACGGAATTTGAAGGTAAATACGGGGAAGAGCAAGGTTATGGTCTTCGAAAGGGGTGAAGTCACAGAGTGTGAGATGAAGCTGAACGGTCAGGCTATGGAGATCGTCAACTCTTTTAAGTATCTGGGCAGTGTGTTGAGTAAAGATGGGACTATGGATGAAGAGGTGCGGGAGAGGGTACAACAGGGGAAGAGGGTTGTAGGAACGCTAAAAGCAGTAACAAGAAATAGGGTGGTCAGTATGGAAGTGAAGAAGTCCTTGCATGACAGTGTGGTAATCCCGACACTGACTTACGGAAGCGAAGCATGGACGTTGGTTGAGAGACTCAGACCAAGAGTGAGAGCAGTGGAAATGAATTACTTAAGGAGTGCGTGCGGAATTACATGGAGGGATAGACAGACTAATGAGGAAGTAAGAAGGAGGTGTGGTGTGGAGGTAGATGTGCTGGAAAGTGTGAAAAGGAACAACTTGAGATGGTTCGGCCATATGGAACGTATGGAAAGCGAGAGAATGACTAAGAGGGTGTACGAGAGCGAGGTGGAGGGACAGAGGGGGAGAGGTAGACCGAATATGAGGTGGAAGGATGGAGTGAGGAACTACATGAATGAAGGCGGTGCTGGTTGGGAGGAGGGGCGTCGACTGACTGGGGACAGAGGTGCATGGGGGCGGTTCGTTCGTGGCCACCCCTTCGGGGATCACGGCGTCAGGCAATAGATAGATAGATAATTCCTTGCTGTGAAACAACAATATAGCCTATCAATGAAAAAAATAAAGAAAATATATAATACCGTATAAAAGTAAATGCTTAAACTCTTGGCTGTCACACGGTAAATATTTAGGGAAGGATGTAGTATGCTGTGTACGGTCAAACGGTCGTCATGTTTACATAGCTCGATCGCTCGCGGTTAAGTTCCCGTCTATTTTTTTTTGTTATTTGCCCCCTACTGGCAATATATATGATGATGACAATAAGTCATGGGGGGTGATGGGGGCAAAGCCCCCCCCCTCAACCTATTAGGCCTATTGTATCCCACGGCAGTCAAAATAGACGGGAACATGATCGTGAGCGTCCGCATATTGTAAATAAGGCGGGCGGTACACCCAGTACTGTAACTACATTCTTGCCAAAATTGACCATATTGTTAATATGCCTTTGCAAAATCCGTGTATCGGTAGGCCTCTATGACATTCATGTGTTACTTTTCTTCTAGGGAATTTTGTCATAATGTTCAAGCAGTAGTGAGAGTCATGACAATATTTTCACTCTGAAACCATGCTGACCAGTATTGTGTAGCTCGTTTGCTTCCATAAATTATGAGATTTTTCCTCGCAGGACTTGCTCAAACATTTTAACCGCCGGCTATATGAGAACATTTTGTCAACCTGAGCAAGGATTGAACCTTAGTCAGCTGAGTGGTAGGATGGGTCGTTATCAACTGAGCTAGGCAGACGACTAGCTAAATAGAAATGGTATTACGAGAACAAATTTTCATTTTCATTTTCAAAATATACTTTACAGTATATAGCCTACTTTCTTGTATCTAAATAGACTAAAGAAACACCCTACATTTTCTTAAGTAGACTTGGATATCAAAAGATTTTTTAGTGCTAAATGTACCAGTATCTGTATATAATAGATCCATTAAATATGGAAGACGAGGTGGGGATCAGGTCAGAAGTGTGTGTAGCCTTGTAAAGAGTGAAGATGTGGGAAAGCAAGAATTTATGGAGTATGTGGGGAAATGCTGAGGTATGGTGGTGAATTAGTGATTGAATGGGTATGGACATTATGTAAACTAGTATGGGAGAAGGGAAGTGCACCTGATGACTGGAAGACAGGCATAATAGTCCCCTTGTATAAGGGTAGGCCTACCGGTAAAAGAGAATGAGGAGTGTGTGGTAATCACCGTGGAATATGTCTTCTAAGCGTAGTAGGGAAGATGTACCGGTACAGTAGGATAGTGATCGAGAGAGTGAGAGCGAGAACGGAGAAATGGGTAGGTTTTTTGGCCCCCTTCTCCCTCATGTTTAGCTCCATTGGATTTTAGAATTTAAGACATTCGGCCCATTGGTTTGGTAATTTTAAGACTTACGCCCCATTTCTTTGTCAATATTAAGACCTTTCGTGCAATTTAGGTACTGGTATCAAATTTTTCCGGGCGAGCGATAACGAGCCTGTAATTTTAAGAGTAACGGCTGGGACATTTTTATACCAATAAATATACAAATTTATCTTGAAGGGGGGTCTAATGGGTGTTTCTTACAGCTGGATGGAGGAAGGGAGGAAACCCCCCCCCAAAAAAAAAAAAAAAAAAAAAAAAAAAAAAGCAACTTCATACGCCCATCTCCCATTCAAGCAAGGGTGTGTGATGTCCCATTGGTCATTCAATATATATATATATGGCTGGAGTCATGAAAGAAATACAAGGAAGAGCAGTGGTTCTTGGTGTACTACTGATAAGGGAAGGAAATGTTGCCTGTATTGTTGTTTGCTGACGATACAGTTCTTATGAGCGATAGTGAATGGGAGTTGCAGGGTCAGATAAATATGTTTTGAGTAGTGTGTGAAAAATGCAATATGAAGGTAAATGCGGGGAAGAGTAAGGTAGTGGTCTTTGAAAGGGGTGCAGTCACAGAGTGTGATGTGAGGTTAATGGTCAGGCTATGGAGAATGTCAGGTCATTTTGGCAGTATGTTGAGTATGGATGAAAAAGTGTGGGAGAGGGTGTGACAGGGGAAGAGGCTTGTAGGAACATTGAAAGCAGTTACGAGAAATAGAGTGGTCAACATGGAAGTAAAGAAGTCCTTGCATGATACTGTAGTATGGTAATCCCGACATTGACGTACGGGAGTGAAGCATGGACGTTGTTGGAGAGACAAACCAAGAGAGAGGGGTGAAAATGAGTTACTGTACCGAACTTGAGAAGTGTGTGCAGAGTTACATGGGGGGGGGGGGGGGGATAGAGAGACGATTGAGGAAGTACGAGAGCAGTATGGTGTGGATATAGATACATATAAGCACATACAAATTTAAAGATCGTTTCTTCCACAAAGAATGTGATTATAGTTTCACGTACTAAATGGCGGATTTCCAGGCGGCTCTGTCAAGGGGTGCTTCTGTTGTCAAGTTCAATATTTTGAGTCGGACCGGAGTACCTGATCCCACGTCATTCTAGGTCTACCCCTACGCGCAGCTTCCCCCACGTTCTCAGTCCGGCATAATTATCTTCACCCAGTTCTGATCATCCATTCTATCCATGTGTCCAAACCAACCAAGTCGGCTCTTGCGCATCACTTCACTGACACTCCGACGCCCTCTTAATTCCTCGCTTGATACCCCATCCCTGAGGTTAACCCCATATATCTATCTCACCATTCTCTTCTCATTCTGTTCCATTCTATTGATATCCTCTGCTTTAACTGGCCATGTCTCCGAGCCATAGGTCATTACACTCCTAATACTCGAGGTATTGGTATACACCTTCCCTTTAAGGTGAAGTGGGAGTCTTCTCATGGTCAGAAGTGAGAACAGCTCTCTAAACTTCCCCCCGCCACTTTTGACTAGCAATGGAGCCAGCTTCAGCGCCACCTCTGGCAGAAACCGTATCGCCCAAATAGCAGAATGTGTTCACACACTTCAGCGTTACAATGTCGAATTCAACACTAACAGGCGGGTAATTTAACACAAGTTCTCCCTTGCACACTGCACATTCAAAGTCTATGATTCTTGTCAAAGGTGCTCTAGATACACTACATCTCTTGTGTAGCCTACTCAGTCACTACAGATGCAACATTGAATTGAGTTACTTCCCACCCCTTCCCACATAGTGTGCATGGATAGCCTAGTCGCCGCTTCTTTCCATAGTTCCATGCCCTACTCCACTAATCATGACCTTTGTTTTTATCTATGTTTATCTATGGTTTGCCATACCCT
Organism: Lithodes maja; assembly: GCA_037953745.1. Classification (NCBI taxonomy): domain Eukaryota; kingdom Metazoa; phylum Arthropoda; class Malacostraca; order Decapoda; family Lithodidae; genus Lithodes; species Lithodes maja. The sequence continues at coordinate 11,498 of JBAKBP010001904.1, forward strand.
CCCTCCATATTTTGAACTTTGCCTCTGCTTCCTGCGCACTATCTGCGATACAAACTAGGCCATCTGCATGTAAAAACTCCAATGGGAGTCCTGTCCTAAAGTCCCTTGACAGAGCCTCCAAGCCTCCAGGACCAAAACACACAGTAATGGGCTCAGCACTATACCTTGATGGACTCCACCTTTCCCTGGGAACTCTTTGCTCAGGACCCCATTCACTCTAATTGCTATCCGTGACCCTTCATACATTCTTATTATCTTATGCACCAACCACTCTTCTACTCCTAGTTTTCTCATAGCCCACTGCATTACTTCCCTTGGCACCCAGTCAAAGGCCTTCTCCAGATCTACAAAAAAATAGGTATAACTCCCTGTTATTATTTAAGAACCTTTCTTGCAGTTGCCTATGAATAAAGATTACATCAGTTGTGATACATTCCGGCATATATCCAAACTGCATGTCGCTGATGGCAAAAATTTTCCTGATCATGCATTTAAAGACCCTTTGCTGATTTTCAGGACTTGATCGAGCATTTTCAAACCCCTATAATTTCCCCTGTCCGAACTACCTTCATATAACGTGTCCTAGGTATATCTTGAGTGACGCAAATCAGGAACTATAGGGCGAATACGAGTCTTGAAAGTAAACAAGCTGGCGATATACATCCTTGCCCATGCTGCTTTCGCACTCTTATAATATTGTTGCTCATAATATTTAAAATGAAGATAAGAATTGAAACCCACTCTGATACTCACCCATTATGAAGACTCGTCCATTTACATAGCCTACATACATACATAAATTTAAAGACCAAGTGCTCACCACAGACTGCGGTTCCGGTCACATGTCCTAATGGCAGTGCTTTAGAGAGCCCTGTTCTGAGCTGTCATAAGTTCTGATCCCATGTCTTTCTTGGTTTGCCCCATGGTGCAGCTCCCTCCACATTAATTTTTTCACCCAACTTAGTTCATCCATCCTCTCCACACATCCAAGCCTACTAGTATATGCATTTCATCACTGATACTCTTGATACCTAACCATCTCCTCAGGTCTTCACTAGATATCCTATCTTGCAGTTTGACCCCACACATTAATCACAAGCTCGCCTTAGCATAATATGCATACAAATGTCTCAACATCGGGCTTCTTCCTCGGTAGAGGACTAGAGGTCCCTGTATTCTAGTGCAGTGCTAGTTCCCGTGGTGTACCCAGAAGAGGCAAACGCTTCACTGAATTGAGTTCGCATCCACCTCTTATTTGCATACTGTGCATGGGTATACACCACTTTTTTCTACTTTTCCTAGCCATAATCTATTATGCAAGACCTAGGTTTTATTTATATTTACTCGTAACCCACTGAGCCCCAGGCAATATAATATAAATGGACACTCCAGGCCCAGCAGGTTGGACTTTGAGGATATTCAATCATCGGCATAGTTGCCTGGGATACTTACGCAGTTCCCATACAAATCTGAGCCCTCTAGGTGCCATAGGACCGGAGTAATTGACCGCGACGCACCTTATGAGTCGCTGGGGTTTAGCGTTACATACATTGCCGACGCATACGCTGCGGCTCTGGGGTTCTGTGGGTTACGGGGATTGCCCAATATTTACTCCGGATGGTGTTGGTGAACTTAGTCCGATTTGAATGAAATTTGGCACATTGATAGGGGGACAATGAAAGATGATGCCTGTCATTCTTTTTCTCCTTTTTTGTTTTCTTTTTTTTTTGGGGGGGGGAAATCAGGGGACAAAATCAGGTAAAAATTATACCATTTTTAAAAATTCATCTCTAACAAAATAATGTACCCTATATTTGTGTATTTTTGTATTCTACTATGGGTTTCAGAGGCCGTGTTACCGGTACATCGTTTTTCGGGAATAACTTATGAACAAACAGTTGGATCAGTAGGATATTTTGCCACAACTTGTTTCACACGGTGCCCTAATATTTTTTAATATTGTGCATTACCAAAAGTGGATAATTAAGCCACTTGTCCCTATGTCATGAGGTTACAGTCACACCTGAATGACTAGGAAACGGAGAAGGGTACTGTGGCTTACTTGTGAAACCACCAAACCATTATTGCTCCTCCATCAAACACGGCAGTTATCAGCCACCACCCAACCCTATTATCGTCTTTATATTCAAGTTATCTGTCAATATCAAATATAAATATACAAAAATACATATTTTGTGTATATTTATATTTGATAGTGACAGATAAATTGGAATAATAATAAAGAAAATAAGCATTAATCGCGTGGAACGCACATATCCGCATAAGCTCTTGTGCTCAAGATGTAACTCAAACCGTAAATACTTTCATTACTCTCGCGTAGCTCACACACCAACAAAATTAGAAGGCAACATTTTTCTCCTATTTCAAGCTGAATGAAGATTCGTGATCATGATATTTGATTAAATTTTCTATGTGTCATATTTACAGAGATACAGCGAGTATGGTATAAGACATATTTTTGCCAATAATGCCCAGGCGGGGTGACTGGTGCGTGATTTAAAGGCCTGGAGCCTAAGAGTTAATAAACTATTACTCGCCTTAATAAAGTTTTATTAACCACACGCTATGTCCATCAACATCTATTCTTACTCAATATCTTATCAATCTCACTCAGTGTTACTAGCTTCACTCTGCTCTAAGTCTAAGTCTGAGTCACCTTGTATGTCTTGTGATTGATGGTTAGAAACGGGTAATTGTGATCATCCAAAATCATTGCCACTTTGACCTATTGATGACAGGCCATCCAAAAATCCTACTTCTATCTGTTGATGCCTCCATGAGTAAAGGTTCTTAGATTTTTAATGACTCCCATGAGCACCTGTACCTCGGTTTCACCCATTAATAAAAAAATATGTCAGCATCTGTGGGCATTCCTAACCTCACTCAGTCAACTTCTTACACCCATTTCAATTTTCAACTTCATTGGTAGGTAATGTCTATCTATCTATCTATTGCCTGATGTCGTGATCCTCGAAGGGGTGGCCACGAATGAAACGCCCCCATGGACCTCTGTCCCCAGTCAGTTGACGACCCTCCTCCCAACCAGCGCTGCCTTCATCCATATACTTCTTCACTACATCATTCCACCTCTCTCTTGGTTTACATCTCCCTTTATTTCCTTCCACCTCGCTCTCGTACACGCTCTTAACCCGTGGAGCCCCGGCTAGTTTTGTAATGTTTGTTCACCAGAACCCGGCCGGTTTTCAAAAAATGGTTTTATTCCAGAAACAATAGCGAATGGGTTAGGAATGAAGGAAAAACCACGAAAAACCGCTCAAAAAGCTTAAAGAATGGTCCTACAGAGCCCCCGAAAACGTATTTTACAAGAGTAAAAAAATGAAGGCAATTACCCCCAAAAAACAGGTTATTGCGCGCTCACGCGCACGCACGTGGACTTTGAGAGTTTTCAACCATCGGCACGGTTGCGTGGGATACGTACACAGTTCCCATACAAATCTGAGCCCTCTCGAGTGGCTACACCTGAGGTTACGGTCGGAGCAATTAGGGTGACTCGTCAGACGCATCGCTGGGGCTGTGCGTTACATACATCGCCGACGCGTCACTGGTGCTGGACGGGTTAAGTAATTTTCTAGCTTCCCATATGACCGAATCATCTCAAGGTGTTCCTTTTCACACTTTTCAGCACAATGCACATCTACCTCCACACCACACCTCCTTCTTACTTCCTCATTCGTCTGTCTATTCCTCCATGTAACTACCTTCAAATTCCGTTTTTCGCACACTGTTCCAAACATATATACCAGATCCTGCAACTCCCATTCAATGCTCATCAGAGCTGTATCATCAGCAAACAGCAGTACAGGTAGCTTCCACTTGTTTCCCTCCCTTATCAGCGATACACCAACACCCACTGCTCTTCCTTGTATTTCTTTCATGATTTCATCCATATATACAGTAAACAACCACAGGGACATCACACACCCATTTCAACCCAAGATTCAGATCAAAGAACTCGCTCTGCTCATTCTCCACACGTACTGCCGCCTTTGCACCCTCATACATGCTCTTGTTTGCTTTCAGCAACTTGCCATCTACTCCGTATATTCTAAGTACTTTCCATATACCTTCTCTATCCACTCTGTCATAGGCCTTCTCCAAGTCCATAAAGGCAACATACAGCTTTTGTTGCTTCTCCATGCAGATATTTCTCTACAACACATTTCAGGGTAAAAATCTGATCTACTCATCCTCTTCCCTTCCTAAAACCGCCCTGCTAGTCACCTATCCATTTCTTGGTTCTCGCTCTCACTCTCTCAATCACTACCCTACTGTACACCTTTTCTACTACGCTTAGAAGACATATTCCTCAGTGGTTACCACACGCTCCTCTTTCCCCTTTAGGCTTTACCCTTATATAAGGGGACTATTATGCCTGCCTTCCAGTCATCAGGTGCACTCCCCTTCTCTCATGCTAGTTTGCAAATTTTCCATACCCATTCGATCACTATCTCACCACCATACCTCAGCATTTCCTCACACACTCCATCGATTCTTGGTGCTTTCCCCAACTTCACTCTTTTCATGGCTTCACACACTTCTGACCTGATCCCTACCTCCACTACTTCTCTTCTTCTCCCTCCCATACCCTATCCAATTATATTTGATGGCGCTCCATTCCTTACATTCAGCAATTCGTTGAAGTACTCCCTCCATCTTTCGACTCTCTCTTGCTTCTCAGCTAGCACTCGCCCATTCTTATCTTTCACACCCTTACTGTTTCCCTTGCTACCTTCCCTAACTTTCTTGACTTCTTTCCAGAACAGTTTCTTACACTCCCTCCATTTTACACTCAGATTCCTTCCAAATTCTTCATCTACTCTTCTCTTTCTTTCCTTCACTACTCTCTTCACCACTCTTTTTCTCCAAGTACCTCACTCGTTTCTGTCTCTCCAAACCTTCATTCCTTCTACGACCAAACCACTCTCTATACGCTTTCTTTTTGTCTTCCACAGCTATTTTGACCTCTTCTGTCCACCATGCTGTACCCTTCACTCCCCTCCCTCTTCTCCTTAGCCCACACACCTCCTCACATGCTGCACAGATCTCTTCCTTAAACACTTTGGTCACCTCCTCCACTTCCTCCATACCTTCCAGGTCAAACCTACCTAGTCGTCTTTCTACTGCTCTCCTGAACTCTTCCTTGATTTCCTCCTCCTGCAACCTCTTCACCCTCCTCGCCATTCCACCTTCCTCTCGCCTCCCTCCAGCTAGGTAATGTAATCAACCTAATTTAACCTCAATATACCTCACTTGACCGAGTCGAATATTACATAATTTCCGAAGAGTGGGAAAAACAAAACAATCACACGGCTCTTTTCTGTTGCTATGCAGTAACCAGTAACTTAAATATATGTTCCATTAGCATATCACTCTTAGCTCCAATTACTTATGTTATTACTACCAGTATTTAAGACTTATGATACAGGCATATTTCCGCTATATTAGGTCTTATTCAGGCACTCCTGAATTATTAAGCAAGTGTCTGAATGAAATTAAATGTGTTCAGTCAAATACTAGAAGACAATAGCTTCAAAATTACACCAGAACATGCTTCATAGCGCGCAGGGTTAACCTGCAGCGCTACCATAGACATCGGTAAATATTTGCTAATGATGAAGAACGTCTTGCTACATTTGCATTTTGCGGCGCTGCATATGTCTAGTGAGACATGGCTGAACCTGCTCAGTGCCCCAGCCGCCTGGCTGGAGAGTGGACAGGCCTGCTGCGCTCCCGCTCACTCGAATTCGTCTCCTCAGGCTTTAAGAGGCTATAAGAGCATGAAAATTGCTAACAAATTTATATGGCATTCCAGAACGGTCCCCGCAGGCAATGGGTTAAAATCTTAGAATCAATACAATAGTACAATCATGTATTATTTTATTTTTGTTGTCTTTTATCTAAGGCTTATTCCCCAAAAATAATATTCAATTAAAAGAATCAAGAACTCATAATAGGCTGTGCTTTTGGTGTGACATCTCGGAGCCAAATACCTGAGCCACTAGTGGCCTGTAGATGTTGAATGTTTTATGTTTTATCGGGTAAAATATGACATTATCAAGTATATAATAATATACACAACTTTATTAAAACAAACATTTTCAATTCTTTTGACAGATCTGATTCCATCGCAGCCAATAATGATGTCCTAGCATGTTCAGTTTCCAAGGCAAGATGCCTCCCTCCGAAGTTAACCATGCAAGGAATACATGTTAGAAGAGGATTTGCTCAAAATCAACAAGAACAAAATATTAATTTATTTGAAAAGGTTTACATATCTACAAGCATGCATGGCAGACAGCCTTGCATGTTTTAGCCCCGATCACTCGGTGATGGTTATGGAAACGGAGAGGGTAATCCATAACTTCATTTACTGTTGCACAATTGTTTGGGAGTACCTGGCTCCAGCACCATCTTACCACCTCTTAGGACCATGTGAGATTTCTAGATGCAGTGTATTGCTATAGGGCCGAATATTCTTAATTACACGTCTGCCTATGTGGCTTGTGGTCAGATGATAATCAAAGTTCTTTGACTTGAATATAATCACACTTGATATAAATCATACAGACACAACATTTACAATCATTCAACACTGAGTGAGTAACTGGTACACTTTGATCAACCTTAACCCCTTCTGTGCCAGCGACGTACGTTGGCCGACAGTAAAAAAGGAATTTGCCAGTACCAGCACCGTACGACGTGTGTCAGTAATAATCGGTCCTTGTACCGAGCGGTACCTGGCACCATGACTTGTAAACATTGCTTTGAGATCTTGGCAACACTTCTCAGAGTGTATCTAAGGTCCCACGGGCGAGCTGGCTCAGTACTCGTCCAGCTTTCGGGTTGAGAGGATGCTCTCTCTCGGCTTTAAAGCCATTTTGGCTACAATGCTTGGTACTGAAGGTTATATTTATAGTAATACCCTCTGGTAAAGTAGGGGTTAAGCCCGATTCACACGTGTCGTTTTCTGTGCCCTATGTATAATTTTAATGACTACACAAATTATTAAGGCAGTATAAATACGTTTTCCTATTGATCGTGTACCTGGTAGTTGTCGCGGCACCACCAAAGTAAACATGTTCTCCTTCGTTCACCTTCAGATACAGACAATACAACGCCAAACTAGATCTAAAACTACACAACAACAGCAACAACGTGCTTCTCCACTAAAATCTTGTTTCCCTTCTACAGTGCACATAATTATGTCCAGATACCGTTGCCCACTTAAGTTCTGTTTCAAATCGTGATCTGATGTATGCAAGTAAAATTAGTATAAGAATCAATTGCGTTTGCAGTTTCTTTTAATAATCACTTTACTAATAAAGATGAGTTAAGTGCTACACTCGTAAGTCAATCATGCGCAATATATGTCCATGAATATGATCACAGAGAGGAACAGAGCTTATTTATGTGTGCAACTGTAGGCTATGTGACAGTTTTGTTTGATCTATTGCCCTAGTTGATATGCATTGAATTGTGGTGGTGCATCTTCTTTCAAAATTTGGAAAGAAGCACCAAGAAAGATCTGTTCTCAGTCATGTTGACCATCGTCTAGTTCAAGTTGTTTACCTTGCATCCAGAAAAGTATGTTCCGCATTTCAGAGTCCGGACTGCACTTTGGAATGCGGCACGCAACGCTCGTTTAAACTTTGGTTTTCTGTGTCCGTTTTTCGTATGTGACATTACAGGCTCAAAAACGGAACCTCAAAAGACGTCTTTTGTGAACCGGGCTTAAATTAATTAAGTCAGCCTCATTCGAGCTTAGTCCCTTCTGTACCGGCGATGTTTTTTTGTTCTCCTTTATTCTGGCTACTATTAAATTAATTTATGTTTAGAATGGGCCGCCACCAACTAATATGCTTCAAACTATCTCACTTTATAATTTTTACTACCACATATCCTTCTTAAACTGCACAAAGTCGTCTAAATATAGCTAGAATAAACTTAAAGCAACGTGAATATGTGATGTGGACGAAACTGCTGAAAATAGAATCGTGGTGAACCAATATGGCTGGGTTATTGATAGCGGCAGTACAATATACACATAGATTAAGTGAGAATCGGAGATACAGTAATTGGCAAGTAATATGAATGACCCTTTACTAGGTATAATACACTGAGCTTATTTTGTGTTCACTGCCAAGAGAACGAGATTAGGCCTATGAGGTGTTGTGAAATGGACTATCCGTTAGTGTGCCTGCGCTTGCGCTTTTACTAAGTTAAGTTAATATAATGTATTGCCGTTCTGTAAGTAGGCTATGCAATACCAATAGTAACAGCTTATATATATTAGATTTCACATAAATATACATCAATATAATTATAATAAACACTTTAAGATTTCACCCACTCATCTGCATGTAAATTCGTCGAAATAAGTGTTTTACAATCCTTGGATATTCATTATACAAACATTAGCCTACATATTGGTGGGAACAGTTTATAAATTATATTTAAAAAGTAACTCACAGGACAGTTTGTATATAGGCCTATGTGCAAGGGAAAGTTTATTCCATTGTTGATTATAGCCTACCGGTACCAGTTTAATTTGTATACTGAACATGATTGGCTGGTAAACAACTTATTCCGACGACTGTACATAAACACATAAGAAAACTGGAGTTTGCAGAAAGCTAATTGGCCCACACTGGGCAAATCCCTTTCACTCCCAAACCATATTGTCCATGTGCCCATCTAATATTATCTTGATCCTACTATAGCATTTGATTGCCTATTCCACTATCTACAAATGTGATACCAAACCAGTATTTACATTTATTTGTTCTTATAACAAATGTTATCCAATATGACACCATTTGTTCGAGTTCTCTCGCTATCACTGTATAAGGCAGAAGTGCTGGAAACTAGACCAGTAGTAGAACTATACCAGTAGTAAGCGTAAAAGGTCAACCATCCCAAGTATGAAATTACCTTGGTGCTATGATTTTCTCAATAACTATTCTGTGATCTCAAAGGCAAAATTGCAATATGTTTAGCGAGAAAACTGGAACGTACTAGTAACAGCTATAGATTGGTAGCTATTGTGTAAAATCAAAATTCAGGATAACACATGTTTTGTGTACCGGTACGGTACCTTTTGAATCGGATATGCCAAGTCATTCTACAATATTTCCCTTTTATTGTCCAGTGTATACATCAAAAGCAAAATTAAACCTATGATATTATTTATGACCATTAAAACAAATTGAAATTATTTATGTTTGTTTTACTTTTCCCGTTCTACTAACTTGCCCGAATACTGACACCACATGATATAATTATGCAGTAGCCTACTAATCGTCCTGGAATTCAAATTTTAGTCCATTTGATCAACAGGCAAAAACTATTGCTATTTCAATGTCTAAATGAGATGTATCACCGACATACTCGTTACTACATAAAATGGAGTATTTTATCAATGTACTGGAAATATTTGCTATAATAAGACATTCGTATGTCTGTTATTTGTTTTTACTTAGCTAAATTCACTAATATGTAAATGGAAGTTTATATCCAATATAAAATATAAACATATATTATTTTATTAATATATAATGCATTAAATATTCAACTTCAATGGCTATATGTGTTTACTTAAAGACTAATTATTTTATGAGGTCTATGAACTGTAGGTTATATACCACGTGCAAAATATGAGAGTAATGACAGTATATTTATAAGCATATTATGTACAAACATTTGTGAGTAATGCAGCATTTGATGATAATAGAAAACCTCATCTAATGATTGGCTTTACATAACTTCCATTTATATCCTTTATGTAATTGATGCAAGTGTATCTGTCTGTTGACAATATGAACCCCATTGGTAGAATTATTCAAGGTTCTATATAAAAACCTTGACACAATGACAGCACACCATCTAACTACTGTAGTGTGAAGATATTTCCTGAGAACATAACTATGGGTGTTGGATTATGTTGATGTGAAATTGTTGAAGGTTTACACCTCAGACAGACAATACTTGGTAGATTTCATGGCGGTGGAGCCAACAATACAGTACTTCACCATCGTGTCAGAGTTAGGCTTGGCAAGTATATGTATATGGCGAAAAATAGATCTGGAACCTAATATGCAGAAGTGGCTATGCTGGCGAACGTACTGTATGTTTGTAGCCAGCGTTATTGTAGTACCTTGTCAATGGTGATGAGGGTCTATCATTGATAAACAATTTGTTTGTCATTGTAGTCATCAATTATGAATGTAATGTGAAGTGTGATGGGAAAAGTGGAATCAGAGTAGGCTAAAAAAAAAAAAAAACAGCGAGTGTTGGAAAAACAAGGACTAAAGGAGGCAAAACAAATTACTGTATGTATGCAGGTAAGTGTGTTTTTTATTTGTGGAAACTGGCTAAATATTGAGATTATATTGTATTATATAGTTGTGATTTTGATATTTCTAAAGCTGGACTTCTAGCTTATATTCTTCGATTAATGCCATTTACATAATGAGTAATCGCAATAACATACATACAACTTGTTTAATGCACATCACATGATATATATTTACTTTGTACTCTCACATATCTCTGTTGAAGATCAGATAGAATAGAAAAATTATAAAGTTGAAAATAATGTTTATTGTAAATAGTTTCAAATATTATTCAGTATTAGTCACATAGAATAATGGGATCTCTACAACATACACAAATCTTACTTCAGTATGTAAAGAATCAACTGTTACCCGAAGTAATGTGTAACATTCTAAAAACGTTTTGATTTAATGTCATCATAACATTGTAAGTACATGTACTACCCACGTACTATGTTATGTGTCAATAGCATCATAGTAATACGTAGTTACCACGTAAATGTGGGCACTCAGTGACGTAACAATGTCATACTTCCCGACGTAATGAGTGACATACTAAAAACGTTAAAAGTACACGTGCTACTGACTTAGATTGTTACGTGCCTATAGCATCACAATAACACTTAGTTACCACGTAAATGTGGGTGCTCACAGTGACGTAATAATATCATACTTCCCGACGTAATGTGTAATATGCTAATAACGTGTTGTCTTATTGTGGTCATTACATTATAATTACACCTACTACCGACGTACTATGTTACGTGCCAATAGCATCATAATTACACGTACTTGTTACGTAAAAATTAATGTTCACAATGACGTAACAATTTTATACTTACCGACGTAATGAATGACATATTATACAAATTATTTGTTAACATAATAATTACGTTAAAAGTACATGTGCTACTGACGTAGCTTGTTATGTGCCTATAGCATCACAATAACACGTAGTTACCACGTAAATGTGGGTGCTTACAATGACGTAATAATGTCATGCTTCCAGACGTAATCGTTAATATCCTAATAACGTTTTGTGTGAACGTGATCATTACATTATAAAACACGTACTATTGACGTACTACGGTACGTGCCAATAACATCATAATAATACATACTTACCTCGTTATTGTGGGCGCTCGCAGTGACGTTATGTCATCGTAATTGCTGATGTAATGAATAACGTGCTAATAACGTTTTGTGTTAACGTGAGCATAATAAAAAAATTACACGTACCTATTACATGCAGGTCGCAGCAACGTGCCCAAGTTGTATTTCATTACGTAATGTATCACGTATTAAGGACGTGCTAATTACGTGTTGATAGCATCCTACTAACATGTTTACATAGCGTAATGGTAACCAAAGCAATTCGTCTTAATTAACAACGTAACAGCGACGATATTACATTATATAATTACGTCGTGTTATTACGTCGATAACACATCGCTGCGACTCTACACAATTACGTAATATTTACGTGTTTACATAACGTAATGGTAACCAAAGCAATTCGTCTTAACAACGTAACAGCTACGATATTGCGTTGTATAACTACGTCGTGTTATTACGTCGGTAATACGTCGCCGCAACTCTACACAATTACGTAATTTTTACATGTTTACATAACGTAATGGTAACCAAAGCATTTCGTCTTAACAACGTAACAGCTACGATATTGCGTTGTATAACTACGTCGTGTTATTACGTATCGTCGCCGCAACTCTACACAATTACGTAATATTTACGTATTTACATTACGTAACGGTAACCAAAGTACCTCGTTCTCATAACGTTATAGCGACGTTTTTGGTCTAAGTGGGAAGGCCCATTTTGGGTCCCCAGGAAAAGACTCCCATGACCTCCCGGAGAAGTTCCGGTCTCAGCACTTTATTATATATAATCCTAAAGTTTAGGCGTTTCTCGATAATGGATGGAATCGTCTGCTTAAAAAGGAATGAAAAGCAAAACTCAGTCAGCTATCATAATATTATATATACCGGTCAACACGATTTTTCTGGCACAAGGTATTCCAATGGATTTTAGCTAATTTTGGTGTGCTGAATCCAAATCTGTCATCAGTTTTTGTCTATCACATCAGCTTTTCGAGATATGAAATCTTGCATTTTCGCAAGAAACAGCAATTTATGCTCATAATGGAAGAATTAAACCTACATAGATACAACAATTTAATGAGTCATAGCACAAAGTTGTGAGAGTGAATGCACATTAGCATGGAAGAATTAAGTATCAAGATAACAAAACTATGTACAAAAAGTCTATTCATTGTGATCATGTTACAACTGCATAAACTTCCTCTTCTTTGACGATCTCTGATGTACAGCTTCTGGAATGTCTCATTCAAGCTCCAGCAGTAATCTGCCATCATGTTTGAGTCCCATCGGCCTTGGTAACGTTCTTCAATTACTTTAATGTCTTGATGGAAGCGTTCACCTTGCTCTTCGCTCACATCACCCAGGTTCTCTGGAAACTTGCCCAAGTGACTATGTAAGTAGTGCACCTTGATGCTCATTCTACATCCAAGTGCTTGCAAACTCCAGAGCAGCTCCTCCACAATCTCTTGATAGTTGTCAGCTTTTCTGTTCCCAAGGAAATTCTGCACCACATCAGAGAATGCATTCCAAGCTCTAGCCTCTGCCGCATTCATTGTTGTAACAAAGTGTGGATCCCTAAGGAGTGTTCTTATTTGAGGTCCATCAAATATTCCTGCCTTTTTCTTCTCGTCACTGAGACTTGGAAAGGTTGAACATACAGTATATAGCTGAAGCAGTCTCCACTGTGATCAAGAGCTTTAACGAATTGCTTCATCAAACCAAGTTTTATGTGCAGTGGGGGAAAGACAAATGTTTTCCTATCGACCAGAGGGTCATTAATGATGTTCTTGTCACTAGGCGCAAACCGTTTCTTGGTGGCCATTTCTTTTTCACCCAGTGGTCTACTGTACCCCTACTGTCCCAGTAGCACAGGAAACAGGGGTCTTTTGTGTAACCCCCTTGCTGGCCCAGCAGAAAGTTCACCATTTTCAAATCCACACAAATTACCCATCCATGAACATGGTATTGCAACCTCTCCAGAACAATCTTGATGTTGGCATACTCGTCTTTAATTTTTACAGAGTGTCCTATTGGGATTGAACCATATATGTTTCCGTTGTGAAGTAAAACACATTTCAAGCTCCTTTTAGAATTGTCAATAAAAAGTTTCCACTCACTTGAATCATATGAAGGCAGTCCCATAGTGAGAAGAAGCCCTTCAACATCATTACAATAAACAAGCTGACCATCTGAATGGAAGTACTTCCGCAGTTCTGCTTCTCTGTTACGATAAAAGGAGACACTAGTGCCAGGTTTCAGCAGTCTTTTCTCTTGCAGCCTGGAAGCCAACAATTCAGCAGACTACTTTGGCAAATACAAATCTCTGACCAGATCATTCAATTCAGGCTGACTAAACAGAGAATGTTTATCACAATCTGCATCAGATGGCATAACAAGATCAGTCTTATCATCTTCATCTGTAGAAGCAGGTGAATTGAGGGCTTCGATATCAATCTCTGGCAGCTCAGTAAATACAGGCACAGGTATTTCCTCACAGTGTGCAACTGGTCGAATGGCAGATGGGATATCTGGGTATTGCAAGTGTTGTTTGGTTTTCTTATTGAAACCTTTTACATTGACAAGGCAGCAGTAGCAGTTCTCCAAATGGTTTGTTGGTTCTCTCCAAACCATTGGCACACCAAACTTGAGCTTAGCATTCTTTCCTTGAGACCATGATCGCAAAGTTTCAGCACAGGCCTTGCACACTTTGTGAGGAGCCCAGCTTTTGTCCTGGTCTCCAAGTGGTACTTTAAAGTAGGCAAGATACACCTTCTTGACAAAGTTATTGATGTTGCACCTTTGAGTCTGCAAAGTGAAGTTTCCACAGATGTAGCAGAAGATATCTGGGTCATTACAGCATTTCCTTCTTTGGGATGTTGTAGCCATAGCTAGATCACAGTGGTACAGTGCAGTGTTTTATACCAGCAACCAGTACTCTATGTAGAATTAGACAATCAGTTCACACTGGGAAAAAAACAAAAAAAACAGTAAGTGGTTCTAAAGCAAGATTCTGCATGAACATGTTATTTAACCCTTTCGCTGCCGTCACTCTAAACTACTTGCTATTCACGAACTGCAAAAAAATATGAAAAAATGCATAAATATGGATATCTACATAAAACCCTCACTATTATAAACACACTATCCTAAAAATAAAACACCATATTCTAACAATAAAGCAATCACTGACCATCCGCAATGAGTGACGAAAAGTGAATTTTTGGTAAAATCCATGAAAACCGGGTATACAGATGCACAAAAATGTGATGTGATAGATCAAATCTGAGATCAGATTTGGATTCAGCACCCCAAAATTAGTCTAAAACTGCTCTAAGTTTCCATGCCAGATTTTTTTTTTTTTTTTTTTGTTGACCAGTAATCACCATGGAGGTCAAGATGTCCATTATTAGCTAGTTGAAATCGTCTATTGGTAGATACAATAAACGTATCAACTGCCATTGTTCTCGGAACAGTTTATACTTTTCTTGTCGAACTCGCCCCAGGATTGAGTCGATGACAAATAAATACTTGAGAAACTACATTTGCAAGGCTGATTTACATTAGCATTTTCCGGCCACTTTTGACCGGCATTTTCTCTGATTTGTTTTTTTGCATTTTTCTGATCAGTATCTGCATCTGTATTGGACTCAAATTATAACAGCTCATGGAGATTTCAAAACACTTATATTTAGGACCTACCAGCCCCCTCATGCGAAAGAAAATTAATGGAAAAATCACGTGTGTGACTAGACCCTTATACATCCTTTAAGGCTGACGAAGTGTGATTGGAGTTTCTCTGTTAATGAGGTGACTTTCAGCGTCAACACTTTTAGTCGCACCGAGATGAGGTCTGTTTCCAGACAAACCAACACATACATTTTTCCAATCAAACATTTCCTATCATAACATACAGTAGTCCAATTCAAACTAACGTTAATTATGTTGTCTTAACTAAATAAACCATTCTCATACTAGCTACCATAGTCAAACTTAACCTTGCATAATGCTGCGGGGTAATCGGTAACGCGCTTAGAAAACTCCGGTCAAACCTGGCAGGTGGAGATATTTGGGCAGTCTCTTAATATCTTTTGCCTCTATTCACTTGGTGAAAACGGACAATTGTAGCGTTTCATCTGGTGTGATATATGTGGCAAAGCCTTCACAGCGTAATCTAATTTTTCGATGGAAGAAGTAGCGTGTATATATATATATATATATATATATATATATATATATATATATAACAGTCGCTCGTTAAGGGTCTCGTGTAATTTCACACATCTATAAAATTATCCACTAAATATTAATACCCTCGTGATCTCTTGATAACCGACTCTTATTCAGCTTCTCTTGGGCTCCGTAATGAGATCGGAATCTCCGTTAATGACGCTAATATGTGTTGAGATGTTTATACAAAGTCATTTTATGTTTTATAATTTCAATATGTACAAGATATTAGATCATTCTTCCCTGTCTGATAAATGTTTACCCTTATACTGTATATACTGTTTTTGTACTATAAATTACATTGTCTGATATTTTCATTCTAGTGACAGACTATTTGAATCAATTAAGGACAAAATATCTGGGCGTTAGCAGAATAAAACGTACAAGACAAATAGTAAGACAGTCTCCAGTTCATGTTTTTTCAAACTGACAGCCAGTTTCCTCGTACAATTACGGTATACAAACTTAGTGGAAACGAGATATATTGGTGGAGTTTTATTCAAAAGAAAAGAAAATATAGCCTGAAGTAATGTGATTCTCAGTTTGTTGAAAACAATAAAAATACTCATCAATTGGAGCGGTACACTGAATAGGCTTAGTTTTGTGAAGAATAACCACTAATTGTAATTAGATATTCCATGGGCGAGACTAACATTTTCCAATCAGTATCTTCCAAGTATGTAATTTTCTTAGTATAATCAGTAGGTAATGGCATACGATTTATATCGATATTCATTCATGAAGGTAAGGAAATTTGACTATCATGACAATCAGTCAATGACTATAATTATTTTGTATTTGCCAAATCTGAGGTATATTTATATTGTACTATAGAGAGAGCTGTTCAACACTGCGACCAGTGGGAACAGAGTTTGAAAATTATTCGTAAAAGAAGAAAAGTTGAGAAGAACATTAATTTTACATTAACAAGTAACATAATGCTGGCAACCATATTCAATTTCGTCGGCTTTAACCCCTTAACCCTTTCACCACCATTACGTACTTTTCATCATTTTCTGGTAACCATAAGACGATTTTCATTGTTTCTAGTCTACCTCTGCGGCTCAAATGGGTAAAATCGATCTCGATAAACCCCTGAATAACATAGGTCCTTCTTAACCCTTATTTAGCGGGCTAGGTGGTCTATTTGACCGTAGCGCCCAGCAGGGTGTTTTTACCCTAAATAGGGTTGTTTACGTGATCATTTTCATGCCTAAATAAGACCCAGAGCGTAAAACAAGTATCTATCCCTGAAAGGGCGTAAACAGAGCTTTCCAATGACACCCGAACCATCCTTGTACGACCGCTGGTTGTCTTGCAACGACCATGCAACACGAGTGCAAAAACCATGTAATTAGGTACTTTCCCTACATAATTCCCTGTGTAGCGAGTGAGAGAGGGGAGGAAAGGGAGGGAGACACCTCAGTTGGTCCACGGTGGTCGTGCGGTGCGGTCATAAGGTTGCTAGGCTCCTCACACCGCTCAGCTCTCTCTCTCAGCAACATTATGTGCTGAAATGGCGCACGACATAAGTTGTGAACTGCCAGTTAGTCCAAATTTCTCTCACACGACATAAGTTGCGCACCGCCAATTAAGGGTTAAGCTGCAGAAAATCGTCTAATTTTAGCCAGAATCAAAGGTTAAAAAGCGTCACGGTGCTGAAGGGGTTAAGACCGAGTGACGCCCTTTTTTGTCTATGTGTATGAAGGAGACAAAAGGCAAAGCTGTCCATAACAAATGTCCCCCTGAGAGTTGAAAGAGTGACAGAGGTCTGAATTCAAGGTATGTTCGAGTCAAAAAAATTAGACACACGGAACTTGAAGCATTTTAATTTATAGGGCGAGGGAAAGGGGGAAAGTGATGATTAGAAGAAAGACTAGGAAACTCAGCTGAATCTTAGCTTAGAGAGTTGGACATAGGGATGGAAATGTGTTGAAAGTTGAGTACCTCCCATTCTCCGTAAGGAAAGAGGTATACACTGAGGAAGCTCTGAAGAACACTGATGATTTATATAATGGCGGTAGAAGAGTGAGAGAGATGCAACATTGAGGCTTGTAGAAAGAGTTTGTAGGGAACTAGTAAAAGGAAATGACTTGATGAAATGAAATGCTTTGGATTCTACTCTTTTGAGAAGTGCGGTATGGGTAGAGCCTCCCTACATATGCCCCGATACAGAGCAGGAAGCTGTGCGTTGGTGAAATCCCACAGAGACAATTTAGCACACCTATCTTTTGGGAAGTTGTTTTAGTAAGAGTGGTAATATGATTTTACCTAGAAAGGTCGGATGCAAAAGATATCTAGATTATTGAGAGAAGATGAGGGGTTCATTTGTATATTGTTGAAGAGTAATTGATAGTCTTGCGGAAGATTGTGATGGAGAGATAAAGAGAGAAATTGGGTCTTGGAGGCGTTGAACGTAACAAAATTTGCTCTACCCCAATCGTAAATAATTACTAGATCGGAAGATAGATGATCTTTGGCCCTTTTATGCGAGCTTTGGAGTGATTGCATCTGGGATAATGTGAACAATTAGTTGAGTAGTGTAAGGTAGAGTCATCAGCATATGAGTGGATAGGACTACAGGAGTTGATAGGTTGAGGATGTGAAAAATGGCCGTCCACAACTGCAGCTAATGGAGTGGTCTGAAAGGAAATTAGAAACAAAGGCACATTATACAGTATAAGGATATATGAAGGGTATATTAGGAAAGTATTGACCAACTTGCATGAACTGCTGATGTACATATTGCTAATTTTAGTTTACATTATAGTATATGAGCCTTACTCATGTAAGCAAAATATATAAAATTTCCTGACACTGAGGATGACAAATATAGTATAATAACAATTGGATGTATGAGTTAAGGTGAATAAAACAGTCTAATGCTATCCAGAAAAGAAACACAAATATTATTGTATACTGAAAAGGTTGATTAAATGAGCATTATTCAATTATGGAAGACCATCAATCTAATGGTTTGTAGTGTTTGTTAAATAGCATCTATTGTTTATTATATACTACAAATACATATACTGTTTATGAGCTTCCAAGAAATTATTTCTCTCCTTCGGGAAATATCTATGAGTCTGATGGCTAAATCTGCATACACATTAAAGCACAGAGGTAGGAAGGTGAATACAAAAAAATTATAGTTTACAGCAGAGAGCGCGCTAGTGAACGAAAGAGAAGTGCAAAAGAATGGAAGGGAATGCAGGTACACGATAATCCGATAAACAGAAAAATAAAATTACAAGCCCACTAAAAAAATATAACAACAATCTAAAGTAAGTGCAGAAGCGCTAACTTGCAGGGCAGTACAGGTTAATGAGAGGAGTAGTTAGACATGCTAATGATCATGGCAGATTTTTTCTTTTCTTTTTACGATAGGTTTTATTACGTTTACACTATATTCATAGTTTAGGCAGGTTTAGCTTATTATTGTCTTTAAACTGTTCTCTAAATCAAGTACCACACATCCATGAATCACTGAGCTACTTCAACTTGTGATATATACAGTATATTATATAAATGCATAACACTTGAAATTTAAAGCTAAACTTTCACAATCGAAAAAAAGCTTAAGACTGAATACTATTCATGACACTAATTATACTCTTGATGCCTTAGCTAATGTAACAGAAATATCGGACTGATGTACATTTACAACAATCATAACACAATTTTGTTTAATGATAATTATGCTTTACACTATTGCTGTATCCGGTCATCTCAAAGATAGTTTATATCTATATTGTTTCTCGTTACTAATGTTAATAATTCTTACGAAAAATATACATTCATCATTTCATATTTTTCTAAACAAGAATCAGAATCAGAATGAAAAATGTATATCCATATAAACAATAGTTATTCTTTACAACTTAAAAATACAAAAAATGCTTATATACAGTAGTGTTATGATAAAACATAGTTATACACATAAATGTTGTCAAAGGTTAAATGCGGTAACAGATATATAGACTAACTGATTAAACTGACTGTTTAAAACATGGAGTTTCAGTAGTTTTTAAAATAAAAACACTGTACTACTTAGTTTATAGGCAGCATCTCCAATGCTACAAGAGGAACCTTTGCAAAGTGATCAGACAACATCTCCAGTGAGGTTGAATATGTTTTGTTTTATTGTATGTGTATGAAGGAGACAACAGACAGGTTGCCTGTAATAAGTGTCTCCCCCAAAGCCACAAGCCAAAGTGTCTTCTGCAATCTTTGGTAGGACCTGTAAGCTGAATCCACAGAACCAAACACCAATTGAACCCTGATTTTGGGCAGTGTATCAACACTTCTGATCCTAGCAGCCATTACCTACAAGGGTAATGTAAAGGATACCATGAAACAGGTACAGAAACTTATACAAGTTAGCGTACTGGCAAGCTACACTAGAATCCCAACAAAGCCAACGGTTAGACATGCTACTCAGAATATTTCCACAGAATGTATATAATAACTTTGTAATAGACGCATGTCCTATATCATTTGTCTGATTTGTTTGACTGATCGAAAATTTTTGGTCATTACGGACAATCCAATAATTATGCTAGAACCCATCTATGTCATTATTTTTTAGAGAAACAATAAATAGAGGAAGGAAAAACAATGACGAAACAAAAAAGGTCCATGTGCCTAAAGGCATCCTCCATTCATAAATGTTTGTAACAGTTGTATTTAAACTGTAGTTGGTTGTAAACATTGTTACGACTGGGGTTCAAATATATCAGGGCTCTTATTCATTGGACTAGTAATGGCATAAATGTTACAACGGAAAGCGCTAGCTCCAACCTCTGAAGTATATTCCCAGTGAACAAAGAACACAAATACTCTACAGAGTTCTATATGCAATAATAGGCTATCAAACTCTCAATAAATGTTCGTCTACTCTAGGCTTAATGTTAGGTGAAAACAGCCTATTACTACCTATAACCGAAGGTGCTTGGTTATGGTATGCAAAGTAAGGTGGTAAGAGAAGTTACAGCTTACGTTACTTTAATCAATAAATGTCAGGCACTCCTGCATGAAAGAAAGTGCACTAAAGTCCTTCAACACTAACAAGGAATCTTCTTTAAATGTTAGATGCTGTAAAGATGCTCGTATCGGAAATGGAACCCAAAAAGGCAGGCAGTGGAACAATGCTCGTGCAGGCTATGCACACAAAAAGGCAGAATATATAATGCCGTCGGAGCCAAGAATATCCTAAACACTACAACACTAATAATAATCGCCACAATGCAGTATTCCTATCAACAAAAAGAGCCTAAGTCGTTTGTGTCTCAATACATCAAACTAGGCTGCGAAATGCTTGTGTAATCATAAATGGGTATGCATAAAAAGAGTAATTAGGTTAATATACTTAATGTCTGCTGTGACTGATAAAGTCTAGCTAGAGTCAATGATACGAGATACTGGTGCGCATGGCATGCTGCATAGCCTAGTGCAAATCTCAAGTCTGTGCGTCAAATATTACGTTATAATGAAGGGTAGCTCTCTTGAGAAACCTTAATACCGAAGTATTAAGCGTTCTCCTGGCGTACCTCAAAGACAAACAATCGAGACTAGAACAGTGCAGAATGGTATAGGCAAAAAACCCTCATTCGTGCATGCTCTACTCTCAATGGCACACAGACTAGAATTTACTCAATCAACTCCAGTTCTCAGGTATGTCGTGCCGCTTTTAACTAAAGCCAGCACTCATAGGAAACAATACCTATTATATCAGACTCCCAGTCTAGCATTATCTAATCCAGCAGAACACTAATAATTATAGGAAGCGGCAATATGAAAGCCAACCAATGCTTCGTGATCCACTTATCTTAACAACTAACATACACAGGCTATCTCAGACCTTAACACACAATACAACTGGCCAGCATGAAGCTGATTTTGCAGAGTTAACCAGAGGGGGTATAATATTAATAAAAGGTGGTGGAAGATATGGAAAATGAGAGAGATAGGCAGAGGAAAAGATTCTCAGGTACGGAGCGGGGATAGATAGCAAGGGACAAAAAGATGAGTGTGTTCTAGAAACCAGATCTGAGGGAGAGAGTGGCGAGGAACCAGTATATATACTCGCACTAGCTCGAGCCGCGTGGGAAACCAGCGGTTACAAGTCAACTAACCACTAACAGAGCTCGCAGCATGGTAAGGACCTCCCTCCACCAACCCCCGCGAGGCAGCCAGCCGTGACGTCATCGAGCGGGACAAAAAACACTGCGCGCCCCCTCTCACTCTGTTCTACTCCCTCTCTCTCTCCCAGATCCTATCATTACTAGTTAATGATAAAACATATACTTTACAATTAAATATATAAAGCCTTGACATGGGCGAAAACAAAGAGCCTTTCTGGACTGCCCATGACACAAGCTTTCATATGAAATAAAGCACACTCTAATACATAAACTGTAGCCCCATCCACTGCCCTGGCGATCCTAGTGAGTCACTGTAGGACAAGCCATGCGGTTCTAACAGAGTGGTCAACGTCACCCCCCCCCCCCCCCAAGATTTTTTCTCAGAGGCCCCAAGGCTCACAAAAATCTGATGGTTAGAACCCATGCTATATCTCCACTTCCCATCACCCAGCGGCAGTAAAATATCTGGCACAGTTCTTCAACAAAACATTTATTCAAAATTATAACCCTCCCAACACAATAGGTTAAATTATATGTAGTTATGCTCCTCAAGAGTGAGCTTCTCTAGCCCAGCATTCTGAGAGGAGTGCAACTCAGAATTACTGCTATAACATACTGAAAAAATTCAACTATCAAAGAATTTTTTTTTTTTTTTATTTGATTTTTATGTTTTTAATTTGTTTATTTCGGCTGCACTATAGGGGCAAGCCTAGTTTTTTTTCTATACCAAACGCTCAACTCCTGCTTTACGACCCAATACGCTGGGCTACAACCGCGAGCCAACAAGCACCAAGCGCAAAATACTATTCAAACTAAAGCAGGAGGCTACCCGTGTGTCAATCTACCCAGGATCATATACCCTTGAACGACCATCTGCAACCAAGTTGTCACAACCGGCAATATGGCGTATGTCCAGGTTATATACCAATAACCTTAGTGACCACCTGGTCAGCCTCATATTCCGATTGTGAAACTGGTCCAAGAACTTGAGAGGGTGATGATCTGGGTAAACTACAACGACCGGACCATAGGCTGGAACACAGACTTCGAAATGCCTCAGAGCAAGTACAACCGCCAGCAGCTCCTCCTCGACAACAGAGCAGCTCCCCTGGGCCGAATTGTACTTCTCCGAGCAGAAACTAACAGGATGCTCCAGCCCATCATCGTCCTTTTCCACAAGGACGGCACCAGCCCCCACACCACTAGCCTCCGTTGCTAGTTGGAAAGGTAGGCTAAAGTCAGGGGCCCTGAGGATCGGGTGAGTGCACAACAGGTGTTTTACTTCTCTAAACACCTTCTCACACTCAGGCGCCCATTTGAACTTCTCATCCTTCCAGTTATCCTCCACCTGAGCTTGACTGTCCCGTTCTCCTTCTCCACCTTGACTGCTAAACGTCATCACAGGCACAGTGAGAGGCTCAGGGGGGTGCCTCCCATACTCCTTCATGGGATTAACATGACATAACTGATTGCGCTTCCGTCTGTCTGGAGTGGCTACCAAGTAAACCAGGTCCGATAGCTCCTCCACCACCCTATAAGGACCAGTGTACTTCGCGGATAAGGGGTGACCTACAAGGGGCAGTAGAATCAACACCTCCTGACCCACGTGAAACTCCCTGAGTTCAACCTTGAGGTCGTACCTGTCCTTCATTAGGGCCTGAGAGCTAGTCAAATTACGGCCAGCCAACTCCAGACTGCGCAACATCCGTTCTCGACTGTTGAGGACACACTTGAGCATAGAACAAGGTTTTTCTGCGCCCTCCCATACTTCTTCAACCATATGGAGAGGCCCTCTGACACGGTGTCCAAAGACGAGCTCATCAGGGCCGAATCCCAAACTCTCCCCAGGTACCTCCCACACAGCAAACAAAACCTGCGGGTAACCATACCGGGAAAAATACACTAGCAAGCCTCGGACCACCGTCTTCGCTGACCCATTTCTCATAGGGTACGCATCAGGATACCTCGTTGCTACATCTCTCGACTGTGCAACACTGTCCTCCTTCAACTTGACAGCACCGGTACCACATTCAAGAACCTCCGGGTCTTCCAATGGCAACTTACGAATATCCGAAGGAGCAAGCCTATCCAAGTGTTTGCGAAACAACTCATGCCCCCCTCCTACATTAAATTTGGCCTCCCGTTGCTCTCCCTCTGCGTACCGTTGTTGTCTCATCGTCTTTTTAAGCCCATCCACTGCCTTTTCCACAACAGTTACTGGGTCTTCTTCAGACTCGATATTTGGTCCTAATAATGAATGCCCGAGAATGTCCGCTGATACTAAACTCTCAACTGCATCAACTTTCAACCCCTTCTCGGTACCCTTCCTCCGCTGATCTAAAGATTGTTGACCATAATGTGGACTCCCATGATGCAGGATCTCCGGTGACAACACACGCCATAGGCTGCACCGGACACTTCTCAACCCACTCCTGCTCCTCCCTACTCACGTCGGCCAGCTTCTCGGCAACGACCCAGGGTGGAGCCTCAGAAGTAGGTCCCGCAAAGTCGTTGCCGAGAAGGAGGTCGACGCCCCCAACAGGTAACTTCTCCACAATTCCTACATCCAGGTCACGAGTCACACCATCAACTTCCACCTTCATTCTCACAAGCGGGTATGACCTTGTCGCATTAACTCCCTGAACCACAACCACCCGCGCCGTATTGACAGGTTTACCAGTGCAATTTCTCAACAGTGTTTGCGATGCCCCAGTGTCACGCAAAATTCTCACCTCATGTCGTCTACCCCCCACTCCACACAACCGAGTCCCCTGTGGTCACTAAAGGCATCACGGACAGGGAATAAGCCTTCCGGATCCTTCTGCACTGGCAGTGTATTTACCTCGGAAGAAATGCCTCTAACAAACTCCGATGTCCTCTTGAACACTCCAATGCCGTGAGCAAAAGACACGGCTGCCGGAGGAGGTCGACTAGGGCACTCATTTGCCTTATGACCTTCCTGGTGGCAACTAAAACACATAAATTTCGGTTTCGGCTTATACTGTGATGTAAAAGGCCCCTGACTTTTCACATATGGTGTGATGTAAGGTTTGGATTCAGTTTTAGTTTCATGGCTCTTCTGTTTAAATGTGTCATTGTTACGGGGAGGGGGAGGATAACGGTCCTTAGCACTTACATCGTACTTCTGTGAGGACCCGCAACCCCGAATCAACGACAGCCGTCGATCAGCCATTTCTGCTGCTTCGACTAGAGTTCTTGGGTTTTTCTCCTTCAAGTTCAAAGTTAGATCACCGCCCGTGCTCTTAAAGAACTGCTCCAACATCATTAACTGCTTAATTTCATCAAATGTTGTGACCTTCTCAGATCGGAGCCAGTTTCCCATAGCATCGGACAAGCCCCGGGCGTGTTCCAAAAAGGTGCTATCTCTTCCCTTAGTTACACCCCGGAACTTCAAACGGTACGTTTCTGGTTGTAATTCGTAAGCCCTCAGGACAGCCTCCTTGAGATCCTCATACACAATACATAACTCCAAAGGTAACGCATCGTAGGCTTTAAGACCCTTGCCTATTAATCTAGAGGATACAAGTGCTGCCCATTTATTCTCTGGCCACTGGTGTTCCTGGCACTTCTTCTCAAAGCGTGTGAAAAATTCTGTTACACCACTCTCGTCAAACACCGGAACCAGTTTCAATAAGTGCGAGAGAGACTGCTCATGAACACGGTTACCAGCCCCAAGTCGCTGTCCCGTTGTCTCTACTCGCGACTTCTCTACATCCATGTCGGCACAGTACCTAGTTGACTCAGCTTGGATTTTTGCTAGCTCTATGTGCTCCTGACTGATAGTTTTTCTCTCTTCTATCTTGGCTAATTCTATTTGCTGCTGGAGCTCACCTGCCCTTTGTTGAAGCTGAAGCTGGCATTTTCTCTCTTCGATCTTAGCTAATTCGAGCTTAAACAATAATTCTGGAGATAACCCTTGAGGAGGTGAAGGTGCTACAATGTTTGAAATTACCGGTGGTCCCCCAGGGGCAACCCACCCTGCCAGTCACCACCCACCTGTGGAAGCGTACCCGGGGTCGGCAAACTACTGGGATGGCTGGGAGTCGAGTGTAGGGGAAGCATGGCCGAAGGGCTCTGAGCACTCAACCCATCTCACTCACCAGTCACCCTGTCCAGTACACACATTATCAAGTTATCCCTGGTCATGCTACTAGTACCCGCATGACCGATAGCTGTGGCCAGGCATTGAAGACCGTACCGATTCACACCCACCAACCGCTCGGCAGTAACAGGCCATTGCAAAAATATCCTAGCATCCTCCTCACAGTTCACCTGATTAACCACATCATCACACTGCTGTTCCTCAGTCTCGACATTACGTACTGTGTCTCCATTCTCCTCTGATCCGGTATAAGACATGATGCTCACAAAAATTTCTCACCACAATATTCAGAAAAGAAGCACCCCAAACTCTTATACCTCGATATACACACAAAAATTCTCGGAAATACTCAAGGGCTATACTATGTTGCAAAAAAAAATTATTCTTGCTGATCCCCGCAAAATATTCTCCAAAACAACAAATGTTCCCTGCTAATAAATGTAGGTTCACCAAATCCTAGGTAAGGTCGCCATTTGTTACGACTGGGGTTCAATTATATCAGGGCTCTTATTCATTGGACTAGTAATGGCATAAATGTTACAACGGAAAGCGCTAGCTCCAACCTCTGAAGTATATTCCCAGTGAACAAAGAACACAAATACTCTACAGAGTTCTATATGCAATAATAGGCTATCAAACTCTCAATAAATGTGCGTCTACTCTAGGCTTAATGTTAGGTGAAAACAGCCTATTACTACCTATAACCGAAGGTGCTTGGTTATGGTATGCAAAGTAAGGTGGTAAGAGAAGTTACAGCTTACGTTACTTTAATCAATAAATGTCAGGCACTCCTGCATGAAAGAAAGTGCACTAAAGTCCTTCAACACTAACAAGGAATCTTCTTTAAATGTTAGATGCTGTAAAGATGCTCGTATCGGAAATGGAACCCAAAAAGGCAGGCAGTGGAACAATGCTCGTGCAGGCTATGCACACAAAAAGGCAGAATATATAATGCCGTCGGAGCCAAGAATATCTTAAACACTACAACACTAATAATAATCGCCACAATGCAGTATTCCTATCAACAAAAAGAGCCTAAGTCGTTTGTGTCTCAATACATCAAACTAGGCTGCGAAATGCTTGTGTAATCATAAATGGGTATGCATAAAAAGAGTAATTAGGTTAATATACTTAATGTCTGCTGTGACTGATAAAGTCTAGCTAGAGTCAATGATACGAGATACTGGTGCGCATGGCATG
This sequence comes from Lithodes maja, assembly GCA_037953745.1. Classification (NCBI taxonomy): domain Eukaryota; kingdom Metazoa; phylum Arthropoda; class Malacostraca; order Decapoda; family Lithodidae; genus Lithodes; species Lithodes maja. The sequence continues at coordinate 38,682 of JBAKBP010001904.1, forward strand.
CTGCATAGCCTAGTGCAAATCTCAAGTCTGTGCGTCAAATATTACATTATAATGAAGGGTAGCTCTCTTGAGAAACCTTAATACCGAAGTATTAAGCGTTCTCCTGGCGTACCTCAAAGACAAACAATCGAGACTAGAACAGTGCAGAATGGTATAGGCAAAAAACCCTCATTCGTGCATGCTCTACTCTCAATGGCACACAGACTAGAATTTACTCAATCAACTCCAGTTCTCAGGTATGTCGTGCCGCTTTTAACTAAAGCCAGCACTCATAGGAAACAATACCTATTATATCAGACTCCCAGTCTAGCATTATCTAATCCAGCAGAACACTAATAATTATAGGAAGCGGCAATATGAAAGCCAACCAATGCTTCGTGATCCACATATCTTAACAACTAACATACACAGGCTATATCAGACCTTAACACACAATACAACTGGCCAGCATGAAGCTGATTTTGCAGAGTTAACCAGAGGGGGTATAATATTAATAAAAGGTGGTGGAAGATATGGAAAATGAGAGAGATAGGCAGAGGAAAAGATTCTCAGGTACGGAGCGGGGATAGATAGCAAAGGACAAAAAGATGGGTGTGTTCTAGAAATCAGATCTGAGGGAGAGAGTGGCGAGGAACCAGTATATATACTCGCACTAGCTCGAGCCGCGTGGGAAACCAGCGGTTACAAGTCAACTAACCACTAACAGAGCTCGCAGCATGGTAAGGACCTCCCTCCACCAACCCCCGCGAGGCAGCCAGCCGTGACGTCATCGAGCGGGACAAAAAACACTGCGCGCCCCCTCTCACTCTGTTCTACTCCCTCTCTCTCTCCCAGATCCTATCATTACTAGTTAATGATAAAACATATACTTTACAATTAAATATATAAAGCCTTGACATGGGCGAAAACAAAGAGCCTTTTTGTACTGCCCATGACACAAGCTTTCATATGAAATAAAGCACACTCTAATACATAAACTGTAGCCCCATCCACTGCCCTGGCGATCCTAGTGAGTCACTGTAGGACAAGCCATGCGGTTCTAACGGAGTGGTCAACGTCACAACATATCGAAAGCAACTCCAAGGAAGTGAATTCCAGCAAGTAAAAGATCTTGGGATAAATTAACTTTGATAAGTGGAAGTTCTACTATAGGGAGGAGAGAGTGTGAATTCATGGGTATTTCTAGCTGCCCTAGTTCTGCAGAAAAATGCAGAGAGGTGGTACAATTGCATCAAGTTCTTACTCTCTTACCTGATGATCTTCGATGGCGTCATTATTCAGATGTACAGTAAGCTTATAAATGAGCTCAACAAGCATCTGTGCCTCATTCCAAGCCCCTTATCTCATGACTTGAACTAAGTATCATTGTGTGAGAGTACCTATTAAAGACTCTGCAGATGGAATGATTACCCAAGATCTCCACAGCTTCATCCCCGCACATCGGATAGGCCTACCAAATTACTCCCTTCCACCATCCAGGTAGCCAAATAGAGACACTCGCTCCACAAGAACGGAAGTTTAACACAGCGAGAGAGATGAATTACTCCACAACAACAATGTCGGACAAAGACATATCGACTTTTTACTGCAGGTCATGGACAATACACCACATGCTGTGTGGTAACCTATCTAACTCCTGACCATTGAATTAACCACTCATGGTCAGAGTGCAATGGATACCAATATTCCAGTATTCTAGATGCAATATGGGCAACACCTACTTCACATAGGTGGCACACCAATATGACCTGCCATCAATAACCACAAATGAGGACATGTAAATGCCAAATGTGCTGACTCAACCTGGCAGCTAAGAATGATAGAATTGGTATAATGTCAGTAGTTTTAGTACTTCTCTCGCAAATGTTTCACCATTGTGGGAGCGACAATTTACACAAGTAAAAATGCCAGTGTACACAAAACCTACTTACGATTGTTGGTAGAGATAGCGGCAGCCACATCATGCCTATCTTACACCTTAATTAGAACAACCAAATTGCACTAGCACCTAGTGACATACGTGACAGCACCACAACTATTTCACACACTCACACGTGGGAATAAACTAGACGGCTATGTTCAATTATTGATCTCAATAATGAGAATCTTGACTCTCAATAGACTTAAAATTTTTAAGTAAAATTATTAATATGGAAAGATAGGACAAAATGAACAATGCGTACACAGCCACATGGTATACGAAATTGGTAGTGAGAGAAGGTTGGCGGGAAGAAAAAGAAAGCAAAGGGACAAGGGTTTCCATCTCTATCCAACAGTGAGTGGCCACATGTCCCGCAGATGACTGCATTAACCCTTAACTGGCGGCGCGCAACATATGTCGAGTGAAATAAATTTGGACTAAGTGGCGGTGCACCACAGCTGTCGAGCGCCATTTTCAGCACGTAATGTTGCTGAGAGAGAGAGCTGAGCGGTGGGACGAGCGTAGTAACTTTATGACCGCTCCCCACGACCACCGTGGACATATTGAACTGTATTCTACTTTCCTCCCCCCTTTCTCACTCGCTACACAGGGAATTATGTAAGGAAATTACTTTATTTTAGGGTTTTTGCACTCGTGTTGCACGATCGTTGCAAGAGAACCAGTGGTCGTACAAGGATGGTTCGGGTGTCATTGAAAACCTCTGTTTACGCCCTTTCAGGGATAGATACTTGTTTTACGCTCTGGGTCTTATTTAGGCATGAAAATGAGCACGGAAACAACCCTATTTAGGGTAAAAAAAAAAACGCTGTGCGGTACGGTCAAATAGACCGCCTAGCCCGCCAATAAGGTGTGAATTATCTGCTTTGCTACTACCAAACGTTTTAAATGTGTGGTAACAAAGGACGACAAGATATCCATGACCGTTAACCCACTGAGCCCCAGCTAGTATATAATAATTGTACCACCCAGGGCCGGCAGGTTTTGAAAAAAAAAAAGTTTCCAGAAAACACCAGGAATGGGTTAGGAATGAAGGAAACCCACAAAAAACCGATCCCCTAGGTCATTAAGGGGTCCTACGGTGCACCCGAATGTTGGATTTACAAGAGGGGAAATGTGTAGGCAAAAACACCCAAAAACAGATTTTTGCGCGCTCACGCGCACACGGTTGGACTTTTGAGAGTTTTTAACCATCGCCATTGTTGTTTGGGATTCTTACACAGTTCCCATACAAATCTGAGCCCTATAGGTGCCATATGACCGGAGTAATTAACAGTGACGCATACGTATGCGTCGCTGGGGTTCAGCGTTACAAACATTTTGGACTCAAACAGTGCGTCTCTGGGGTTCTGTGGGTTAATAGAGACTTGCCTAAGCTCTTTGCAACTGTTTTCCTGCACACAAAGTCCATATAAGCACTATTGGTAAGACTTGGAATTGTCAGGGTATCCTGGTAATTTCCATCTCTATGTCCAGTACTACGTAGAGCAGCTTTGCTTCCCAAGCTAGTACTAGCCACCTGCCAAGAGAGACAGACATGAAAGAATGTTGTCTGGAGTGCAGACTTGTTTAATTGTTTTCCAAGGCCCTCACCGTCTACAAGAGGCCTCGACAAGTAATGATATTGCATATAAAGGCCACCCTAATTAAGATTAGAGCCCAATGGACCTCTGAAGAACTGTATATTCTGGCATGGGTTGAGTTCTTCCTGTAACCCATCCTGCTACGTCACATGAAACACGCACTCATGGTGGCTAGCAGAAGGAAAAAACCCAGCTATCAATTTGTCATCTTGACAAAACCATAGGTGTTAAATAGGACTTGGTTGTGTAATGTTACTGCTTTCCCAAAGGTGAGTGCATTAGGTATAATATACATCTCTCTCTCTCTCTCTCTCTCTCTGTGATATATATATATATATGTTAGTATAGCCAGGTAATAGATTCTCTTTTAAACAGACGAGGTTAAAGGCAATAGCAGTTTCAGCATTAAGGATTTTATTGTTACAGCTTTCAATAGTTTAACAATTTTCCTCTGGGGTTCAGAGATGAGGTACAACAGGTTAGCAAAATTCATGGTGGATCCAACGTTTCACAAGTAAACTTCTTGCATCTTCAGGGAAAGGAGAGGTAATGATTAGAATAGGGACAAGGTATCATATTTATACAAAATTCGAGGATCAAGAATAGGAAGGTGGGCGGAGCTACTGGGTGTGTGGAGGCTGTTCATTGGTGGAAGGCAGTCTGTTCGCGAGACGGGCACTAGATCTTATCGGTGGTTGGTTGTTGGCTGTGGGTGGCTGTGATTGGTTGGTGTTGTCAGTTGTGTGCTGAGCGCGGAGGCGTAAGGTAGGGGGGCACGGGGCAAGAGGAAGGGGGGCAACATGCCTTTAGCGCTTGCCTGAAGGAAGAATTTGAAGGTCTTGTGTTTGGTTGTTGATGCTGGGGTTGAGTGTTTGGATGTATAGAGCTTCTAAAATAGCTAGTCTTCTGGGGTCTGATTCTTTGTCGAGTATGGTGGTTTGTTTGTCTAGGTCGGCGCGAGTTAGGGCAAGATGGTGGGGGCTTGATAGTGATCTTTTATAGCGCCAGATTGAAGGTGGAGGGTTAGTCGACGGGAAAGGCGAGTCTGTGTCATACCAACATAGGATAGGGGTCCACAGTCCCCAGAGGTGCAAATATGCTGATATATCACATGATCGTCTTTTGGTTGGTTGGTGGAAATGGGGCGGTTACGGAGGACAAGGTTGGAGGTCTTAGGAGATTTGTAGTAAATAATTAGTTTTATTTTATTGTCAGGGTTGGTGGGGAGGACGTTTTTGTGAATTATTTCTTTCATAATGGATTCGTCTGTTGTGTGGTCGGAAGACATGTAGTTTCTGTAGAAGAATGTAATGTCATTGGCCGGGTTGGTGCTAGGGGGGTCTTGTTTGTACCATATTTCTAGGTGGTGGTTGATGGCATTGGTGACGTCAGTGTTGGAATACCCATTGTTGACTAGGACCTGGGTGAGCCTTTCCAGTTCATTGTGTGTGTCATTCCAGGTGGTGCAATGGGTGAGGGCTCTCCTGACATAGGCGGCGATGGTGGACTGATGGTAACGTTTAGGGCATTCACTTTCCCCATTAAGACATTGGCCATTGTTAGTAGGTTTGGTGTACACTGTAGTTTTGAAGCCGTGGTCATGGAGGGAGACAAGGAGGTCGAGGAAGGGTAGATGTCCATCGGTGGTTTCTTCGTATGTGAAGTTGAGTCCGGAGGCGGCCATGAAGCGCTGCTGGAGGTCCCTGAGTTCGCCCAGGTCCTTCACCCGCACGAAGATATCATCGATGTACCTGTAGTAGACAGTGGGCCGGTGGGCAGCCAGGAGTTCCTCTTCGATAGTTCCCATGAAGAAATTGGCGAACAGGACCCCCAGGGGGCTTCCCATCGCTACACCGTCGATTTGCTGGTACATATTCCCACGGGGGCAGAGGAAAGGGGACTCCTTGGTACATAGTTCCAAGAGCGTCTTCATACACCCAGTAGCTCCGCCCACCTTCCTACTCTTGATCCTCGAATTTTGTATAAATATGATACCTTGTCCCTATTCTAATCATTGACCAGACAAGAGCTCCTAGTGGTGACGTCATAGCTTCTGCCAAACAGGGAAAACAGTGCTGAGCAGTGATTGGCTGCCACATCATCAGGCGGACACCAATCCAAACACTGACCAGACCCTCATCCTGCATCATCTTTTCAAACTAACATAGACAAAAAATTAACTTTCACTCATTCCACAATCACAAAATAATTTTGTAAGCACACAACCGCCACTAGAGTCCCTCTCACAATACCCAAACCGAACCCTGCGGCTATAAGCACAAGGGGGCCCCTTAGCAGGGGTGGAGAGGGGAACTGAAAAGGGTAGGCACCCAGCTGATAGGGTTAGGAATAGGCTACCCATAACGGGAAGATCCCCAATTTCAGGTTGACTCTTGCTCTCCTTCAGAAGGCGACGGGACACTCTTCCTGACCAGGTTTGGGGATTAGGCAGGATTTGTGCTTACAAAATTATTAAATAATCTAAACTGTAAAAACTAATAACAATCAATATCAGTCACTTTAACATCAAGATAAATTTGCCAACTCCAATCAAACAACAACAACATGCAGGATCCAAACGAATAACATGGGGAGAATAAAAATCAAGCACCGTACCCCTCAGGAGAGGGGTACAAAACTCAAGCTAACAGAACTACTAGGTACAAAGGACATACACATCACATCAGTCAGAGAAGCCGCAGGAGGACTAGTCATAACAACCAGCAATGATGACGACATCAACAAGATCCTAACATCCGAAACCATCAGGACCCTTGAGGAGAACGAGTTCACCCCTGTTATCCCCATTGAACTCCGATGCAAACGCAGTGTAATATGCACCAACCTGGACTCCCTGGCATTCGACAACGACCCAGATCACATCAAACAAGAAATAGAGGCTAGAAACTCACCATGGGCCAAGGTTCTAAGCATCTACAAATTCCCAAACCAGCAACCCAGAAAATCCAACTCTCTCAAGATCGAATTTCAAGACTCACTCATGGCTCAGCAAGCCATCACCAACGGACTCAAGATATTTTACCTATCAATTACGGACAAACAAATCAAACAAGAACGTTTCACCCCTATACAAACATGCATGAGATGCTACATGATGGAAGACCACCCCACCTGGGAATGTCCAAAGCCAAGAGAATTCAAAATATGCTCCAAATGCAGCTCCAACGCCCACACCTGGCGGGACTGCCAGAACACAATCAAGAAATGCGTGAACTGCGAAGGAGAACACTTCACCCTCGCCATGAAATGCCCAAAATGGAAAGACGTCGTCAAGCAAAAAGAAAAAGTACATATCCAACCAGAAAAACAAAAGACAAAGACAACATACGCCAATGCAGCCAACCAACAACTCAATCATGCAACCAACACACCAACGATACTCAACATAAACAACCTGGACAAGGAAACAGCCTACAGTATTATCATAAAGGCATGTCAACAAAAATGCTACGCCTCAGGGATAGATTTCACAGAGTTATACCATAAAACCCTCAAAGAAAACGGACTCCCACTCATCAGAATCCCAGACTTCAATCAAGAGGAATCAGGAAGAGTGATCGAGCAAACCTCCACAGCCTCCGAAGAATCAATAACAAAAAGAAGAAACCAAATACTCAACAACAAAAACAGACACAACCGCCAAGAGCCAAATGAGAAAGGGAACCAAACCACCGCCAGCCTACAGGAACAACAACAACAAGAAGATAAGAAGAAGAAGAAGAAGAAGAAGAAGGAACGGTTTACACCACAGAAACGGATAGCCAGGCCAGTACTAGCCTCCACTCAGAAGCATCCGTGGAACAAAACAACGAATCTCAAGAAGGAACAACCCCATCAAAAACAAGCACCCCATATAACAACAAACTCAGAAGCAAAACAAACAACCAAGAAATAGAACAGAAAATAGGTGATTTCGTAGATCAATGAACCAAGTCAGACCAATCTCATAGGACAGGTTCCCATGCACAACAACAAAATAACACAAAACAAACAACAAATCAACCAAACTAACAAAATGGCTCAAAGATTCATAATAGCTCAGCATAACGTACTCTCTTGGAACACCAGAAAACATGAACTATCTAATACCTACCTAAATCTACATGCAGACATAATATTAATTCAAAGCCATGGCCTTAAAACTGGAGACAACATGCACATCCCCGGATTTAAGGTTATTCAATCAAACATATATGAACGCCACTCAGACGGTACAGCAATTGCTATTAGACATGGACTACAGCACAAAATCACAGATAATTTCCTTGCCAACACCCTAGCTATAGAAGTACAGACAGACACAGGCTCAATCACCATTGCCACAGATTACATACCTCCTAGTAGACCTTTCATCCCAACCCCCGACTATATTACTCTATTCAGAAAAAACACCAGTATAATTATCTATTCGGCAACTTAAACGCCAATCATCCAAACTTCGGATACAGAAACACCAATACTGTAGGAAGACAACTTCACAACCTAATCACAACACGAATCATACAACACATTGGACCACACTTTACCACATTTCACAACCAAAACACATCTACAACACCGGACATTATGCTGAGCAATTATCATACTTACCATCATCTCCATGCTAGCCGAGGACCACTAACCACGAGCGATCACCAAATTGTAATCACAGAAATAAACTGCTATCCCATTATTATACCAATCCCTGACAGACCGAATTATAAAGCAGCCAACTGGGAAGAATTCCAAAACCACATAACAACACATACAACCAATAACACACCAGAACATATTACTCTAGAAGAAATAGATCATGAAATTGAAGAATGGTATAACAACATCCAATCAGCTACCAAAGAACACATTCCTATGAAAAATCACAAAACACCCACAGGAAAAAAACCCTCTTACAACACAAAAATAACAATCCAACAATACAACACATTAAGACAACATGCAAGCATACACGGATGGACAGCAAACCACTATAACAGATACAAAAATCTCCAACATAGATTAAAACAAACACTCCAAGAAGAAAGCAACACCAACTGGGCTAATAAACTTGTACAAATTTCCGACACATACCCTGATTCTCAAACATTCTGGAGAAAGATAAAATCTCTCACTGGCGAACCTCCCCCCACAGCACACTATCTTTTAGACCAACAACAAAACAAAATCACTGACATACCACAACAAGAAAGACTACTCAGAGACATCTGGGAAAAAGTACTAAACGAAGAAGAGGAAGATAGCGATGATGAAGATGATAATGTTAACATAGTAAACAACTTCATACAAAATAATTGGCAAAGAACAACCCCCCACCATACCTCAGACCCTTCCAGACTTCAAATTCACTGCCCCCTAACTAGACCCATCACCAATTATGAAGTCATCAAAACCATCATAAAATAAAAAAACACATGTCCAGGTAAAAGCGGTATTAATAAAGTCATAATGTCAAACCTTCCCGAACCCGCCATCACAAAATTCACCTGGATCCTTAACGCATCGCTATCGGCAGGCTATTTCCCAGATGCCTTCAAAAAATCAATTCTAAAACTCATTCCAAAACCCGGAAAAAACCCACACCTTCCCACAAATTACCGACCCATTTCTCTTCTGGAAGTCCCTGGAAAGACCTTTGAGAGAATCATTAACACACGCCTCAGAACACACCTCGAATCAAACAATCTTCACTATAAGCATCAATTTGGCTTCAGAAGCCAAAGAGGAACAACACAGGCACTAACACTAATAACAGAAGAAATAGCAAACAGCAAAGCAGACGGAGGACAATGCCATCTTGTCCTGAGGGACATAACCAAAGCATTCGACAAAGTTTGGCACCAAGGACTAAAACAAAAAATACTTCAGCTCAACCTTCCCTCTATCACTGAGAAACTCCTATGCGATTTTCTCAATGATAGAGAGGCACAAAACAAAATAGATTCATTCATCGGAGACAGCTTTGTCACCACTTGCGGCGTCCCTCAGGGAAGTGTCTTGTCCCCAACACTATTCACAATATACACACGCGACACCCCAGAATCTCTCACAGGTCTAAACATCAGCTATGCCGACGACATCACCCAAATAATCAGTTATGAGGGGAAGTCCAAGCATCTGATGAACTCCAGAACCAGAAGAGAAGTCGAAAGAGTCAACAACTTCGAAAAACAGTGGAAGATCAAAACAAACACTAATAAATTCACAGTCATTCCTCTCGGATCTAAGAGAAACGAGGACCTTGTCGTTGATGGAGAACTAATACAGTTCCAACCCAACGGCAGGGCCCTCGGCCTAAAAATTTCAAACACTAGCTACATATGAAACGTCAGTGAGAGAAAAGGAAAAGCAATCCACGCCCTCAGCAAACTCTTTAGACTAAGAAACTTAGAAACGAGAATAAAACTCCATCTAATCAAAGTACTAGTACTTCCAATCTTAGAATACCCCCCAATCCCCACCATTGCCTTAAGCAAAACTCAGATAAAAATTCTACAACGAGTGCAAAACAAAGCCCTGAGATTCGCAACCAACACACGCTATCCTTACGCTCACACCACCCAAGAACTTCATCAGGCAAACGGCCTTCTCCCACTTAATATAAAATTATATTACCAAGCCAAAAAGATATGGCAGACCATAGAAGCCATAGACGAAAACACATATAACACAATAATAGACAAAAGACAACACATAAGACATTTTAACAGAAACTTTCCAAGTAGCCTCAGTATCATAAACGAAGAGGAACCAGACCCTATTTATACCTAAATTCTTATCAGCCAGCTAGCTATCCTGACAGCAGGACCCACTTTAGCTTAGCTACAAATGCAACTAAATACATAAATGCAGGAATTTAAAGCACTGTCACTAGCTAGGACCATAAGTCCTCAAACTTGCAATTACCACAGCTTAAGCCAATCTTGCAACATGGGCACTGAATAGGTTTAGCAAACAGCCCTCAACACCATTGTAATTTGCCATAGAAATTATATATCACAGATTAGATTTAGCAAACAGCCCTCAGCACCATTGTATTTTGCCACAGAAAAATTATATTGTAAAATGATGTGAACAATAAACAAACAAAAACAGCAAGGTGGCCGGCCCACCAACTTTACTCTTCCACTGTATTTCATCTTTCCTACTTTCTCTTCCACCCACCCACTCTGTGGTGCCTCTCTTCACCCCCCTACCTTTAAAAAAAAAAGAAAAAAAAAGAAAAAAAAAATCTAATCATTACCTCTCCTTTCCCTGAAGATGCAAGATGTTTACTTGTGAAACGTTGGATCCACCATGAATTTTGCTAACCTGTTGTACCTCATCTCTGAACCCCAGAGGAAAATTGTTAGAACTATTGAAAGCTGTAACAATAAAATCCTTAATGCTGAAACTGCTATTGCCTTTAACCTCGTCTGTTTAAAAGAGAATACATATATATATATATATATATATATATATATATATATATATATATTGTTACGTATCTTGATCGTAAGGATCGCTTCATAGATTCGATTCAGGTCTCACTCAAATAATATGAAAAGCAAAAATAATATTTTGAAGCTAAAAGAATTTTCTTCAGCTTAGGAAATCACTAGAATTAATATTAACACAGCCATGTTAGTCTAAGGCGATATTACTAATATGAGACAATAGCATCACTGTACTAAGCACCATTAAGCAATGTAAGCTTAATTAAAAGAAAATGAAAGAACTCGTAAGTATTAATATAAAACAATAGTATTACTTTCATCATAACCCAATTACTTAAAGAGTTGCTTTAGTCCACAAGTCAGTCAACTAAAATAGTTAAGTACATAATAGTAGCGTTCAACGTTAATTCCCAATCACATATCTCACTAACCAACATAACGTAAGTGTTTACAGGGAACACACTTAACACACACTTATATAATCTGACTTACAGTCACAAACCCATTATAATACTTCACCCCGTCTTCCTCCAGCTGCAAGTTCACCTTCCCCAACTCCAAATGAGACTGATTTGAATGCCCACAACTCGGGTCTTATATACTGAACAATGATTGTGTAGGAACGAATCAGGAGGCGGGGGGTAGTGCCCGCTCCAATCACAGCTCCTCGAGTTGCGTGGTCCAATGGAGTCTCCTGGCGTCGATCATACATCATAGCGTCGGGTCATCGAAGTAGTTTGCAGGGTCCCCTATGACGCACGCAGGTGTGAAGGCTTGTTTGCTGGTATGAGGACGAGCTGGTTTCCCACTCGCTGGTTCGCTCGCTAGTCTGCTTCGCCGCTTGGGTAGTTTGACACTCCTTCAACTCTAATTCTAACTCTTAAATTAACATACAGGGCTCCGTATGTCAGAATATATATATATATATATATATATATATATATATATATATATATACTGTATATAAAACATTTTCTTTTTGTCCAGCGAGTTTGTGGATTAAGTTGGGGTTGGCTCATCGACGTTTTATCCGTCTCAGCAGACAGGCTCAAGAAGTATGATTTGTAGGGGGCGAACTAAGGGCATTTATAGGGTATTTAGGTGAGCAGGGTGGGGGAGGGGGCGGGGTTATGGCGCGCATTGAAGGCTGTCATTGGTTGTCGCATGCCGTTGGATCAATCTCAAGTTGTATCTGGTTTCTGGTTGGCTGAGTGAATCTTCTATCTGGTACACTATGCTTCACTGAGCTAACAATAATATTGTATGAGTTCCTAATATCATATCAGATAATCTAGTAAGTTTTTTAAATAAGAAATATGGCAGCTGTATAGGTAAAGTATTACGAATTAATATTTTTAATATTATTACTACTATTATTATTATTATTATTATTATTATCATTATTAGTATTATTTATAGTATACAGGTATACCTATGCACTGCCAGATGGATCAATTTCAGAGGGTATGTATGTATGTATATGTATATACACAGGCACATACCTCATAGCTGGGAGTTGGGCTCACATGATTCGCATTCAAATTCAGAGACAATTCGTTTGATTCCCTAGTTTTTTTTTTAGACTAGCCCAATTGTGTATTGTTGTTCATTGTGTGCGAGGTGCGTATGGAATGTTATCGTACTGTTGGAATAGCGGTGGGTGTAAATTAACTATTTAAACAATTTAATCAGTTCTGCCATGCTGATCAGGTGTTAGCAAGTATGGTTACAGTACATGCAACACTACTTTGCCGCATCTATACTGTCCGCCATTGCAATTAGGGGTATGGAAGACCATGCCCACAGCTAAATAAACCTGAGGTGCGCAAATAGAGAAGGGAGTCCCAGCCATGTCACGCACGAGTCGATAACATATTGTACTATCAACCACAAAAGTTCGTTCCCCCACCCTGCCACTGTGTGAATCCGAATCACCTGGAGGTCGAATAACGTAGCATTTATGGGGTGTAAATGGTACAATCTACGACAGAACTTGTTGTCATGGCCTGAGGCAGTGTGTTAGTTCACTTATCTTTTAATAGATGGCCCTTTAATCGCTTCTAATAAAAGGGGGCGGGGTTAATATAGAGGTTGGAAAGAGGAGCAACAAACGTGTGTGTGTGTGTGTGTGTATTTTAGAACAGCACGCAGCATAAGTTTATTTTAAAATAACACACAGGCTATATTATTAGATTAGCCAATGCCGGATCACAAATAAGTAACACACATCAGGTGTTGCGTTATTTATGGAATTTAATATACAGACAATCAAGTTTATATCCTTCGAACTTCCCATTCCCCCTCCTCCCCTTCTCTCTGCTGCCTTCCCCTATCTCCCCCTTCTCTCTTTTTCTCTCCCCCTTCTCTCTCCTAACCGAATATATAATGTCCTCATCATCGTGTTCAAAGCTGTCCATAAAATTTACTTTGGTGTTTTAATAATACTGTTCTGTTTACCTTTACTGATTCTCAATTATTAACTCGTATTCTATTTTTTACCTTATACAATGTGTTATAGAAAATAAATAGATATGCTCCGTTGCAAAACCACTCAAAGTTGCCAACCTTGGCGTCCTGGTTAGTGTAAACAATCGTATAAATATATAAGTAATTGAAACGGGATGTTACAATCCACTCATCAAGACAAGTTGGATCACATTGTAATCTAGCTTGGACCAAATTATAACCAAATATATATATCATAAAGACAAGATAATATCGGCTCAGTTAGAGAAAACACTTTAGATGAGCCGAAACGTGTTTATTTGTAATAAAAACAAATTTTGATATTAGAGTAAATCTTGTTTTCTTCCATACCACTATTCACAACACTGTGGTTGACCAATTCATAATCTACCTTAACATGTAATATGACACGCTATGATTATTGCATTATACTTTTCTCATTGGATTCTTAATTACTGTGGATTCCCATTATCAGTAAACAGTTCGGCGCTACCCTTTGTAATGATTTACTATAAAGTAAGTCATCGAATTGAACAATTAACGATAATCCAAGCAATCTGGTTATGTTGTTTTAAAGTTGATATAAATTGTTTAGGCTTTTATATTTTGACTTCGAATTGTTTAAATTATCCTCCAAACATAATTAAAAGTATACTATAGCTCTGTGTATGTTACCTTGAATTTAATTTAATATGTATTATTTCACCATCATTATGTTACGGTGAACATTGGAAACACATACACATTATATAATATATATAAAGGGTTCTTAAATGTAAACATTTACAATTTATATGTATTCAATCAATATGATCTCCACCCACAAGCTGCATCAACTACCTCCTGTATTCTCATTGGAGCTTATTTTTAAAATGTCCAACTTTTGAGGCGGCGATGGATCCCCCCCCCCCCCCCCCCCTGCCCACCGATCCCACTCCTCCCGCCCTTTCCAATCCTAACCTGGGCAACATTCCACTCCATGACATGATGGCCCACAAATTCTCTATTGGGTTTATGTCATACACCCTTGTGGACCAGCTAAACTCCGGATGGGGTCAGGTCGGTGAAGGTATTGAAGGATAAGCCTTTACAACGGCAACTCGTCGCTACTTTCTACTTTTCCTATTTTCTGAAGAATGTAGAGAGGGGAGAAGGGGTGTTGGAGCAAGACGACGTTGTTGTAGTGGCTTTGTTATGTGTGTTATTAGTCTGTATACGTCACTGAAGACAGCAGCATTTCCTCAATAATGCTAAAACCTTTTCTAGTTTGCCTGGACTAGTGTGTGTGTGTGTGTGTGTGTGTGTGTGTGTGCGTTTTATGTTATCATGTGTGAGTGATTTGTGCCCATTATGTTGTATGTGTCCATGTGTGTGATGTGTGTTTTATGTTATCGGGTGTGAGTGCGTGTGTGTGTGGGTTGGCTCTTGTATGTGATGGACAGAGGAGAGAGGATGAAGTGCTGTCTCCCTAAACATTACAAATTGTGGAGGTCATAAGTATATGTATTATTCAACTTATTCCTTGAGCCAACACAAATAACTTGAATCCTAAGTGTTATTGTTACACTTAATATATATACAAACAAATATAGCCGTGTTCTTCGGGAATCGTAGCTTAAGTAGGAATAGGATAACTAGCGAGGCAGCGAGCAATAGGTGTTGTTCGCTGCCTCGCTAGTTATCCTATTCCTAATCAATATATGTTTGTTATTTTCGTCATCCCTAACATTTATTATGTATATGTAAATTCAAAACAATCGCATAGTATTAATCTGCGAATTTTAGAGGGTATCATTTACGTCCTTGAGCGAGAGAGGTGGGAGGGAGGGGAGAGAAAGCAGGTGAAGAAGGAGAGTTGGGTGAAAGGGAGAGGGGGAGGAGGGGGGAATGGGAAGTGCGAAGGATATAAACTTGACTTTCTGTATATTAACCCTTAAATGTCGGGGCGCAACATAAGTCGAGTTAAATAAAGCTGGACTATGTGGCGGTGCTCGACATATATCGTGTGGCAATTTCAGCACGTAATGTGGCTGAGAGAGAGAGACAAGTGGTGGCAGGAGAGTAGCGAGCGTATGACTGCTCCAGACCACCGCGGCGAACCTACTGACACGAATCCCACCTCCTCCCTCCCTCTCTCACTCGCTATATACGGAATTGTATGGGGAAAGTGCCTAATTACATGCTTTTTGCACTCGCGTTGCACGGTTATTGCAAGAAAACTAGCCATCATAAAAGGATCGTTATGGTGTCATTCGAAAGCTCTGTTTATGCCCTTTCAGGGATAGATACTTGTTTTACGTTCTGGGTCTTATTTAGGCATGAAAATGATCACGTAAACAGCCCTATTTTTGGCTAAAAACACCCCGCTGGGCGGTACATATAAATAAACCGCATAGGCCGCTCGTAAGGTGTTAAATTCCATAAATAACGCAACACCTGATATGTGTTACTTATTTGTGATCCTGCATGGGCTAATCTCATAATATAGCCTGTGTGTTATGCTAAAATAAACTTATTCTGCGTGCTGTTCTAGAACACAAACACACACGCGCTTGACTCCTCCTCTTGCCAACCTCTATATTAACCCCGCCCCCTTTTATTAGAAGCGATCAAAGGGCCATCTATTAAAACATAAGTGAACTAATACATTGCCTCAGGCAATGACAGCAGTTCTGTCGTAGACTGTACTTCATTCAAATGGTTCGTTTGTTGACCCCCAGGTGTTTCATTCAGTGGCTGGTAGGGGGAACACACTTGTATTGTTGATAGTACAGTACATTACCCCCTGAAACACACAGTTGAAAAACTACGTATGTCCGACTCTACTGAACCTTATTTGTCTGCCTGGAATGTTTTATATATAAATACTGTCTATCCATTTTTATATGTTGATATTGTAAAACCTTACACACATATCTGTACATGTTCGTATCTGTGTAGTATATGTAATATTCATGAAGACGGTGTGCACTAATCTATATATCTATAGTTATAACTAGTTATATACAGTAGTTATGTGCATGTCTAATTAATGTGTCGTTCCTAACCCTGTTTCTATCACTTTGCGACTGTTTATATGTATAGTAAAATGTACAGTAATGGAAACCTTTCTCTAAATGTAATAAGCTATTTGAAGATATACTGTATAATTTATTTATTTATTAATTGAGATACTTATTTATGCATCCATTTTCTCATGTGGACACTCCAATAGATATCTACAATACAATACATTTCAAAGTAGTAGCACGTGCTATGCATTTTCTCATCTGAAATGTATTTAACTTATGTAGTGTTTCTAGTTATGTACGCTTGTGGTGCAAGAACAAATCCGTGTTGCAGATAATGTAATGTATATATATACAGTATATACTGTACATATATTATATATATATATATATATATATATATATATATATATATATATATATTAATTTAGATATCCCCAGCCGGGATCAAACATCCGACATTCAGAATGAGTGTCCAAGCTGTTAATCCACTACACCATGGCGTCATGGTGTAGCAGATTAAAAGCTTGGACACTCGTTCTGAATGTCGGAAGTTCGATCCCTGCTGGGGATATCTATACATATATTAGCTCACGTGTATTTTTGAGATATACTTGATCTATCTCTCTCTCTCTCTCTCTCTCTCTCTCTCTCTCTCTATATATATATATATATATATATATATATATATACAGTAGAGAGAGATAATGCGTTCTCAGTTATAAAGCTTAAACACACTGGATCCGTTTATATGAAACATACAAAAGGAAAAAGTAATTTACTTGATAGACTTGTAAAGAAACCCTATTTTTCAATGTATGTACACTCGCTCCAAGAAATATCTGCACCCCTATGCTGATCATCTGGTTTGTACAGCTCGGTAGGGTTGGCACCTCTGCCTGCAACTATATCCATGTGTCAGAGACAATCGTTGCAGACAGAGGTGCCAACCCTATCAAGCTGTACACACCAGATGATCAGCGTAGGGGTGCAGATACTTCTTGGATCTAGTGTACATGACCGATGGCTTAATGGTATTAATTCCTGGGTGGTGGTATCAGAGACTCTGTACTCACCTCACTTTCAAATTGATATATGAAGAACGTTGCACACATTCTTGCTGCCCCCTTCTCTCTCTCTCTCTCTCTCTCTCTCTCTCTCTCTCTCTCTCTCTCTCTCTCTCTCTCTCTCTCTCTCTCATACATACAATCACTAAACAAGACTAGTATAATAGGGTATAATTTGATTTTGTAGTTATAATATCATTATATTACAATATATGATCGTATTAGCATATACTGTATGTGTTATTAAACTATATCTAATATCCGAAGCCTTAATTGTAACAATAGTAAACAATGTTACGTTTTCTCTGTTATTCAATATTTATAAACTAATTCATTGAAAGATT
>JBAKBP010001904.1:56739-194671 GCA_037953745.1 Lithodes maja
TGTAGCATACAAGATGTTCATGATCCAGTAGATACCTAATAATACACATGGAAGGAACATAAACAGTAGTCACTTATTGTAATAATGAATCTATACTTGGAATAACTAAAAGGTTGCAGGCAACAGTACTGCGCCGGTAGCCTACTACCGCATAGGCTACTTCGCTTCTCTCACTCTGTCTCCCCTCTGAGTCTGTATGCGCCCTACGCAACAGAACTCCGGACACAGCAGCAAAACGACAGTGCAGTTAATTGATACATGAAAGTATTAATAGTGTTGTCTTGTGTGTGAGTAATGTGTACTGTAAAGTGTTACATACATAAACTTAAAGAGAGCTGCAATGCATAGTAAAATAAAGATATAACCCACTCATCATCCCCATGTGTTCTAGCTAGCAGGCCAAGTCACAGGAACAACGAGTCCCAGCACCGAAAGCGAGAACCCAGGAAAAGACTGCAGAGAACACAAGGACAGATAAATTACGTTACTCTACTATACCGGCACTACGAGCGAGCTGTAGTCTCTGGTACTACACTCGCTCCTGGCTCGGTAGGCAAATCAAGGCTAAGTCCTCGCCCCTCTACAGACAACTCCTGGGCATGGTCGGGCTCTTACACATGGCACTAGTCTAGTCACAAATTGGATGATGAGCTGGGCATATAACTCGTGAACATGTAGAACGTTCACCAACTATCCTCATCAAGAAGATCGCTGTTCACATTAACCCCTTAAATCTAATACATGTAAATATATGCTTGTCCTAAGAGTAATACGAGAGGTGAGTGCTGAAACTCCTTTAGGACCTCAAGGGAAGGGTATGCATTTAAATAGAGAGAAGAATGAAATGAGAGTAATGTCGTCAGAGAGAAAGAGTGCAACCGTGAGAAATTGGGAGAGAGGGCAAGGGATGTTAGAATCTCAAAGGTTCTAGGCAACCTGATCATGGAACACACAGCGAGCCTCCATGCAATGTGCAGTACGACAACATGGGCAGCCAGGCAGCATAATATGCAGGCGGCAATGTACTACCAACCCTGTCGCACCTAGCTATAAGCGCAGGGCTGCCAACCGGTCCATACGTCTGGCAACCATTGCTACCCTCTCGCTCTGAAGTCTAACTCACTCTCTCTCTCTGAATTCCTATCATCTCACCTATCAACTTCTCTATTGATACTACATATTAAATGGAAGGTCTCGACATGGCTTAAAACAAAACCCACCACTGGTTAGCAAATGACGAGACCTTTGCAGAGATACAAAGAACATAGTTATACGTTGTCACACTCAATATAAGCAGCCAGCACAGTACACGGTACACGGTACACGGTACATACACGGCACCGCGGCGATACAGTGGAGTACCAAGGAGTACAATCAGGTTAAGTTGCCACGCACTGGGTGCGTCACAATATATATATATATATATATAAAGGGGAGGTGTGGTGGAGTGGTCATGTCACTGGATTGGTAATCCAATGGACCCGGGTTCAAATCCCGATATGTCAATGGGAAGATATTATTGGGATTGAATTTGTGCTGTACCTAGTATCAGTGCATTACCACAAAGCCCACCGAAATGCCAAAAAAATACCCTCATTGTTCCCTGATTAAATAACACTGTATGAATATTCCCATATTCAAAATATGTTACAGGGGGACAATGCCTAGTGAGTTCACTGCTCAATAGGTGGCGTTCTGAGAGTGAGGGTCTGAGTCTGGAGGGTGAGACGGTGAAGCACTTGAGCGAAGCAACCGGCCGCTTCAGAGATGGAGCTGCTTCGAGCCATGATGGATGCTTCACATGTCTCACTCCCCAGACTGGAACAAGACCTCACGGGCTTCACCGTGTTGAGCGGTGAAATGTACAGGCTCTCAGCCTATGCCCGAGAGGGAGTAGTTGGAATATAGAAAAAAAAAAAAAAAAAAAAAAAAAATATATATATATATATATATATATATATATATATATATATATATAGAGAGAGAGAGAGAGAGATATAAAACATTATGTTCAGTACTATTATTATATACATATTTTCAGTCTGTCTTCTATTATAGTCTGATTTTATATAACTGCATTATACTTTGTGATTTAAAATACTTCTCTTACTCTTTCAATTTTTAATGCTACTTATAGGATGTTTACATTTTCACTGTTATCGTTCAGAGGCTCGTTCCTTAGGAAGTAAAGATAGATAGAGGGGAGGTGTGGTTGAGTGGTCTTGCCACTGGCCTGGTAATCCAATGGTCCCGGGTTCGAATTACGATATATCAATGGGAAGATATTATTGGGATGGAATTTGTGCTGTACCTAGTTTCAGTGCTTTACCACAAAGCCCACCGAAACGCCAAAAAAATACCCTCGTTGTTCTCTACTTAATGATTATTCCCTTATTCAAAATAATTATGCTACAGGGGGCAATGCCGAGTGAGTTAATTGCTCAATAGGTGGCGTTCTGAGAGTGAGGGTCCGAGTTTAGGTTGCGAGACAGTGAAGCATGAAGGCGAAGCAGCTTCAGAGATGAGAGTTGAACTCTAATGCTTCACGTGTCTCACTTCCTAGACTGTAACAAGACCTCACGGGCTTCACGGTGTGTTGAGCGGATGTGCAGGCTCTCAGCCTATGCCCGAGAGAGAGTAGTTGGAATATATAAAAAAAAAATTAAAAAAAAAAAATAAGTATTAGGGCGTAGGTAAAAAATTAAAGTAATACCTCAAGATGGCATTAACTCGGTTCCAGTCGAGGAATAATCCTGCTGAAAGGTGAAATACAGTGAACAATGAGACACAAATGAACCTTGAAAGAGACATTGGAGTTAATGGGGATGTACAGTCTACGACAGAACTTGTTGTCATGACCTGAGGCAATGTGTTAGTTTACTTATCTTTTAATAGATGGCCCTTTAATCACTTCTAATAAAAGGGGGCGGGGTTAATAATTATAGAGGTTGGAAGGAGGAGGAGTCAAACGTGTGTGTGTGTGTGTGTTCTAGAACAGCACACAGAATAAGTTTATTTTAACATAACACACAGGCTATATTAATAGATTAGCTCATGCCGGATCACACATAAGTAACACACGTCAGGTGTTGCGTTATTTATGGAATTTAATATACAGACAATCGAGTGTCTATCCTTCGAACTTCCCATTCCCCCCTCCTCCCCTTCTCTCTGCTGCCTTCCGCTATCTCCCCCCTTTTCTCTTTTTCTCTCCCCCTTCTCTCTCCTAACCGAATATAAAATGTTCCTCATCATCGTGTTCAAAGCTGTCCATAAAAATTACTTTGGTGTTTTAATAATACTGTTCTTTTTACCTTTACTGATTCTCATTATTAACTTGTATTCTATTCTTTACCTTATACAATGTCTTATAGAAAATAAATAGATATGCTCCGTTGCAAAACACTCAAAGTTGCCAACCTTGACGTCCTGGTTAGTGTGAACAATCGTATAAATATATAAGTAATTGAAACAGGATGTTACAATCCACGTATCAAGACAAGTTGGATCACATTGTAATCTAGCTTGGACCAAATTATAACCAAATATATATATCATAAAGACATGATAATATCGGCTCAGTTAGAGAAAACACTTTAGATGAGCCAAAACGTGTTTCTTTGTAATAAAAACATTTGATATTAGAGTAAATATTTTGTTCTTCCGTACCACTATTCACAGCACTGTGGTTGACCAATTCATAATCTACGTTAACATGCAATATGACACGCTATGATTATTGCATTATGCTTTTCTCAGTGGATTCTTAATTACTAGCTTAATTACTGTGGCTTCCCATTATCAGTAAATAGTTCGGCGCTACCCATTGTAATGATTTACTATAAAGTAAGTCATCGAATTGAACAATTAACGACAATCCAAGCAATCTGGTTATGTTTTAAAGTTTATATCAATTGTTTAGGCTATTATATTTTTACTTCGAATTGTTTAAATTATCCTCCAAGCATAATTAAAAGTATTCTATAACTCTGTGTATGTTACCTTGAATTTAATTTAATATGTATTATTTCACTATCATTATGTTACGGTGAACATTGGAAACATAATAATAATAATAATAATAATAATAATAAACGGTTTATTAAAGAATGGCAGCCTCATGAGCTGAAAATACACATTTTACAATTTAGTGGATGAACATGAGATGTACAGATATGAGGATGGTAAGCTTAGTTTACAAACAAAATAAATAAATACAATAATGATGCATGTGCAGAATACAAATTATCATAAAATAACCATGAGAGTAAGTGATATACAGTACATATACACATTTATTTACTTACTCATATACAGAACAACACAAACGCTCATGTATGCACACAAACATACATACATACAGAAACTGTTTTGGTATGGTCAGGGTAAAGAGGGTGCAGGTACTACAATGGGAGGTTAATCCTCGGTAGTGTAGGGGTGTGTGTGTGTGTGTGTGTATGTGTGTGTGTGACAGAAGGCGAAATATGGAAGAGCTGGGCGTTCTATTGTTAAGGGTGGAAATACATGGATGAAGATACGCGAACACTTAATAAGAGATAATGCTTATGCATAGATTTGTAATCAGAAGTTGCGCTAGTGAGCAATATGTTCTCGCTCATATGTACGTATACTTACATACATATGTGCATATGACCATATAAATACACGTACAGTACATATATATATTATATACCTTATATTCTCAACCGGGCTCGAACCATTGACAGCACATACACAGACATACATATACATAAATATATGCACATTACATGCTTATATGCTCTTCTCTTATCCTACCTGATACTCTCAGCCGGGCTCGAACCACAAACAGTATACACTATAGACATATATATATATATACATAAATAACGCATACATACATACACATATACGCACACATACATACACATATACTGCACATACATAGATACATATATACACATATACATAAACAAACTCAAGCAAATACATACATAAATTATATTCTAATACACACACGCACACACACTTATTCATATATTATTAAAGGTGGGCGCGTATATATGGTGTGACAGGCCGTTATTACACATTATTAATAATATTAACAATGGTTGGGATAGGAATATTTTTATATCTGTCAGTTCTTGCTCTTATTGGTTGGAGTGTGTTGAAATGACGAGCTGCACGTGTAGGTCTAGGGGCGTTTGGTGGAAGTAAGTTTCTGTGTCGTGGGTGAACAAGCAGCTTAGATGCAAACTATTTGAGTGTGTTGTAGTGGTGGGTTGAGAGTGCAGGTATGCTAAGGGTGGTGAGAGCTTCCTCGTACCCTGGATATGTGCCACCCAGGATGATCCTGCATGCCCTCCTCTGAACTCTCTCCAGTTGACGTTGTTGTGTTAGGGTTAGAGAGGAGGACCAGGCGGGAGAGGCGTAGGTGAGCTTAGGGAGTATGAAGGTGTTATATATACTCTTCAGCTCATTCTCCGGCGCCCCCAGGGATCTCAACCGCCTTAGCATAAACAACTTGTAAGTGGCGGTCCTGACTGTGGTAGTTACATGTTTCTTCCAGTTCAGTTTGTTGTCCACAGTGATTCCGAGGAGTTTGGTGGACTCAACAAGCTGAAGGGGATGAGGACCAATTGTGACAGTGGGTGGAGGAAGGTCGGTAACGGAAGTGTTGATGTACATGACCACTGTCTTGTCATGATTGATAGTCACATGATTGTCTGTGGTCCAGGCTTGAAGACGGTCGAGGATGTCTTGTAGGGGGTCATAGTTAGGGGAGGTGTTATCGACAGTAATGCCGACTGTCGAGTCGTCCACGTACTTCCAGTGGAATGGGGTGTCCTTTAGGGCATCATTAATCAAGATGAGGAACAATAGAGGCCCCATCTTTGTGCCCTGTGGGACTCCACATGTGATGTCTAGGAAGGTGGAGATGAAGCCTTGGTATCGCACTGCTTGTCATCTGTCACTAAGGAAGTCGGTCAACCACGCAACCAGGGTAGGATGTAGCCCCAACTTTATGGCTTTGTTGATGATGATGGTGTGGTCAACAAGGTCAAATGTTTTCCTGAAGTCAATAAAGGCAAGGGCGAGGGAAGTCTTTCTCTTCTCAAGATTTGTGTAAATATAATCTAGGAAGCTAATAAGACAGTGAGTGGTGGAGGAGGTTTTTACGTTGCCAAACTGTTGGGGATGTATCAAGTGACGGATTTGTGAGTAAGCCCAGGTGAATACAAAGTCCTCACAGATTAGACTAGTGATGGGCGTAATGGCAATTGGTCTGAGTTCATTAAGAGAATGTGGAGAGGGGGTTTTGGGGATTGGAGTGACTTATGAAGTTTTCCAGTCTGCAGGGCATTTACTTTGCCTTAAGGAGGCATTAATTATCGAGCAAAGGGGGGTGGCAAATTCCACCGAAAATTCTTTGTATATTTTCAGGGGTAGGTCTACTGGGGTTGTTGATCTTTTTGATTTGAAACTGGAAAGCTTTTTGGCCACTTCAAATTCTTGAACAGTTACTGGGGGGGAAGGGGATGGGAGGAAGGCAGGGAGGTTGGTGCGGTCTAGTTTGGGGAGGGTTTGGCAGATGGTAGAGAAGTGATTATTTATCAGTTCAACTGTCTTCGTGGTGCAGTGCATAGTGTGTTGATTTTCGGTGTGAGCATCCTGGGTTCGAATCCCTGGACTGCCACATGTGTCTGTTAATTTCATTAATCGATTTTATGAGTAGAGTTGGTTGGTGGAGAGAACATAATAATATATAAAGGGTTCTTAAATGTAAACATTTACAATTTACATTTATTCAATCAATATGATCTCCACCCACAAGCTGCATCAACTACCTCCTGTATTCTCGTTGGAGCTAATTTAAAAAATTTCCAACCTATATTAGGGCGGCGACGGATCTCCCGCCCCCCCCCCCCCCCCCCCCCCCCCCCTTCTTCCCTGCCGCCCGAGCCCACTCCCCCCGCAATTTCCAATCCTAACAAGGACCACATTCCACTCCATGACATGATGGCCCACAAATTATCTATTGGGTTCATGTCACACACCCTTGTGGACCAGCTAAACCCCGGATGGGGTCAGGTCAGGTGAAGGTATTGAAGGATAAGCCTTTACAACGGCACCTCGTAGCTACTTTTTACTTTTCCTATTTTCTGAAGAGTGTAGAGAGGGGAGAAGGGGTGTTGGAGAGAGACGAAGTTGTTGTAGTGGCTTTGTTATGTGTGTTATTAGTCCGTATACGTCGTAAGGCTCGGGATGGCCATGACACGCACTGAAGACAGTAGCATTTTCTCAATAATGCTAATACCTTTTCTAGTTTGCCTGGACCAGTGTGTGTGTGTGTGTGTGTGTGTGTTTTATGTTATCATGTGTGAATGATTTGTGCCCATTACGTTTTATGTGATCATGTGTGTGATGTGCGTTTTATGTTATTGGGTGTGAGTGTGTGTGTGTGTGTTTTGTATCCTGTGTTCTTGTTGGTGTGGGTGGATTGGTGCTTGCATGTGATGGAGAGAGGTTGAAGCGCCGTCTCACCAAACATTACAAATTGTGGAAGTCATAAGTATATGTATTATCCAACTTATTCCTTAAGTCAACACAAATAACTTTAATCTTAAGTGTTATTGTTACACTTAATATATATACAAACAAATATAGACTTGTTCTTCGGGAATCGTAGCTTAACCCGGGAACTGCGGGGAGACTCTTAAGAGTGAGTGAAAAAAAAAATAAACTTTTGACATCGACAAAAATTTTATTTTTTTATTTTTATTTTTTTATTTATTTTTTTATTTTTGGCCCCTGGGCCATGCAAAATCTCAGTCCTCTACCTCCCCTCCTTCCCCACTTTCCTCCTCTCCTTCAGTTATCACCTATTTTCCCTGTTATTCCCTTATTCTGAGGTATATTTCGTGCTAACATTAGCGAGTTGCAAGCAGGGTGTTGTCATCACTGATGGCAAGCGAGTGCAAGAGAGAGAGAGAGAGTATCGATCGACTGTGTCTCAGTGGCCTTGGGGGAAATTGGCGGGAGAGCAGCTTGCCTCACCCATACATTATACAACTCGCGGGCTATATCTCCGATTTTGACCATCCAAACGCTGTTTTCACTCGTTTTATTGTTGTTTCAGGTTAATACCTTTATAATCAACCCATAATAGGCGCATATGGATAAGTATTAATGCTATTAATGGTACAATGAATATTTTAGTGACGGAAACACCTCAAATACATGCGCACAGGGAGAGGTGTCTAATTACCCCATGCGCACTTCAGAGGTTAAGTAGGAATGGGATAACTAGCGAGGCAGCGAGCAACAGGTGTTGTTCGCTGCCTCGCTAGTTATCCTATTCCTAGTCAATATTATGTGTTACTTTTGTCATCCCTAACATTTATTATGCATATGCAAATTCAAAACAATCGCATAGTATTAATCTGCGTATTTTAGAGGGTATCATTTACGTCAGAGAGAGAGAGAGAGAGAGAGGGAGGTGGGAGGGAGGAGAGTTGGGGTGAAAGGGAGAGGGGGAGGAGGTGAACTGGGAAGTACGAAGGGTAGAAACTTGATTGTCTGTATATTAAATTCCATAAATAACGCAACACCTGATGTGTGTTACTTATTTGTGATCCGGCATGAGCTAATCTATTAATATAGCCTGTGTGTTATGTTAAAATAAACTTATTCTGCATGCTGTTCTAGAACACACACACACACACACACTCACGTTTGACTCCTCCTCCTTCCAACCTCTACATTAACTCCGCCCCCTTTTATTAGAAGCGATTAAAGGGCCATCTATTAAAAGATAAGTGAACTAACACATTGCCTCAGGCCATGACAACAGTTCTGTCATAGACTTTACAGTCAGAAACCACAGTTTCTGAGACACTTGGATATAGTCCGGACATTGAGAGCGTATTGTTTCTGGACGACAGCCCACTTTAACTATCACAAGGCCGCACACGTATGAACACACGTTTCGAACCAATATATGCTTCACTCCGTCTGTCGTGTAACATTATTGTGCTGTTGTTATGCTACGATACGATTTATACTACAGAATCTGATATAAAAATTACAAAAATACCATTGTTTATTATTCCCTCCCGTATTTACCTACATTAAACACGGTTAGCTATTAAAGAATTAGAAATGTAAAGAAACGCTACCAAACTGCAGTGAATGGACAGCCTTTCGTTGTGTGTGTTTGTGTGTGTGATGCATCAGACGTCATCCATAGTAGTTACTGTTAAACACATACCGGTACTCACATATAATTCATTCATTTTATACTTTATGTTAACCTTGTTACACTGTGTAAACATTGCAATATATCAGATACTATAATACTGTAAAAACATTGAAAAGGTATCTACAGGTATACCCAAAGGCTTATATAGCCTTTACCCTTTAGAGTGTTATATATATTGTTTACTAAATTAATGCCGTATATATAAACCTATCCGCATCCAAAGCTTAACTGTATTCGGTATTACATAATACCCGCCATATATAACTACTGATAACTCATTGCCGTTTCACACCTGAATTTCATAATAAGATGATAACATGTAATATTACATTGCATAGTTCATGTTGTATGTCATGAAGCAGACACCTCAGTTTCAGTGTTTGTCACCTACTGTAGAGCATTATGTCGATTACAACACACATCGGTTCACTCACACACACACGCGACTAATCGTAACTAGCAATTCATAATTGCCATCGTTACTTTACACAACAACTGTTTATTACACACCAATGCAAGGTAAACATTTACACTGTAATACTAAACATTCTCCTCTTCGAAATGAATACAAGTATGCATAACGTGGTCACTGGGAACATGGAAATGTGATAGTTAAAGTGGGCTGTCGTCCAGAAACGATGCGCTCCACATGTCCGGGCCCTATCAAGGTGTCTCAGTAATTGCGGTTTCTGACTGTACAAGCTAACCTGTTAGAGAAAATGCAGGTAATAACAATAAACAACTGCAGAAAAAGGGGAGGAATCAATAATTTGCAAGTCAACAGAGGTGTGGACCAAAATAATGAAAATGGTGTAGACGAAGATAATGAGATGGAGATTATCGAAATTCGTGAACAGAACGAACGACCTCGTTATGTAAACATGAATGGTGGTGAATGGATGGGACACTGGTGACAGACTCACAGCAGTAGTGAATTAAATATATACGAAAGTGATACAATGGCAACATAATAAATTTGAACTGTCGATTTGTGACGCCGCAAAAGACATGCTGAGGGAACTCAGGCGTAGGATCCTATGTTATGTCCAGGATGCCCCTCTGGCACAAGTGGAATCAACATAACTTCTTTCATTCCTCCATTGTTTCTTCAAAGAAAAAGACCAAAGGCAAAACTGAATGAGAACACTAAAGCGCTGAAACAGAATATGGTGTGATTGAAAAATTGGGTAGGGAGACAAAATTCTTAGCCAAGTACCAGCAATCCAGCAAAGACTGTAAGCAAAACTACGTAGGAAGAGTAAACTGTATTATGTTGGGTCTGGCTGCTTCCAGACGATCACCAGGTACTTATCAAAGAGGCGGGATAAGTTAAACACTGGGTAAAAGTTAATAGGTTCTTGTATTCAGGAGTGAAATGGATACAGTGTACAGAGAGACCTTTGGTAGGCTAGTCTCTCTCTCGATCTGATCATAACATACCCCTAGCGGGCAGATCATGAAATACCCATAGTTACCATGTGCAGTCAATACAGTACAATTATATAAGTGAATGCACATGATTACTATGGTACATGTTTAATATAAAGAGGTATGCATATAGATAATATTAGTGTTACATACAGATACTTAAGAATGCTGTTGCCTCAATAAATCATATACATACACCTCACGCTCGTAGTTCAATCTCGAGCGGACTCCTTTTCTCTGGGTCGTTTCGAATAACGTGGGGCAACTGGGGGGTCAGACGCTAAGGACAACTGTTTCTGGTCATTGCAAGGGGTCACAGGGGACTGGGGGAGGGGGTCAACACTTTGGGGTACAGCGCGGAGGAAACGGTGGTTCCGCCACCACACACGACCACTAGGGAGACTCACCTCATAATCCCTGGACTTGCAAAGACTCATGACAACCCCCACCTTGTCCCAGTGTTGCGATGTCGGGTCTTGAATCCGAACTTACTGACCGACACGCAACCTGGGGAGGGGCTGTGCGTGCGCACCGTACCGAGTCTTAACCTGCTCGGCACGGTCGGCTGCACGTCTGTCACAGTCCTCGGCCTTGCACTGCCACTCCTGAGCGAAGGATCTGGGGTTGGCAGGTAGACATGTCCGAAGGGGATGACCATATAGGAACTGCAGCCTCGGCATGGCCGTTCGCCTGTGGGTGATGCGGTGATGTAACCACATGGCGGACTCCCCATCGCTCTATAAAGTCCCGGAAATCCTGGTTGGTGAATTGTTGGCCTCCATCGGTCCTCAGACAGAGGGGAACACCAACTTCCCGGAAGTAGCGACAGAAGAGCCTGATTGTTGCAGAGGCAGTAGCGTCGCCTTTGCAGGGGACGACAATGGGCCACCCAGAGAGACGGTCAACCACGACCAGGAAGGACTTCCTGGCAACCATGATAAAGTCGGCCGAGACAGACTCAAAGGGCCCCGTCGGGTTCTCGTCATTCAGGAGGGGTTCCTTCTAGAGGCCAGGCTGGAGGATCTTGTTACGCTAGCCTGCTGTTCAGAATGCTCTCGTGCTCGCTAGCGCTCGCCAGGGCAGTGAAATGGGCTATGATAGTCTTAGAGTGACCCTCTTTCTTTCATAGTGTTTAAGTTATCACAGACAGTTTAGTGTTTGCCTTTATTCTTGTCTGTGACACCAAGAAGTATTTTATATCATTGATAGTGTTAGAAGATACGCAGTGTGTTAGTTGCAATGAGAGAGATAAGGGGGAGGGAGGTGTAGTGCGTGTGCTCGCGCTCCCTTCCCGGCCGGCCCGCTTGTCGGTGAGTGGCTGAACAGGGTCACATGGGCTTTGTGTCCCTGTGACGTAGTGGCCTGTGGTTGGTTGCAGCTCTCCTAGCCCAGTGGACGGGCTCCTACCCTCCTGACTCCCTCAGAGCACGGCGCCATGAGGTTGCGTCTACTTCCCTTTGCATTCTGTTCCCCAATAACCACCTATACTACTGTATCTCTCTCTGAACTTCTTCTTTTCCATACTTCTATGCTTTGCAGTCAATTACCCATCCCTTCTGGCCCCTCGCAAGCGACATTCATGGTCCGCCAGTCTTATTTCAATCTCCTGCTCTCAGATATTATTATGTACTAGCTTAGCAAGGTTTAGAGTAATAGATTTCATACTGTAGGGTGCTTTTCAATATTGCTTGTTCTCCTCCATTATTTAATGCTAGACTGTGGTGGGTATCTGTTGTCGTTGTCAGTGTTGTGTATACGGCTCGCTACAGCCTATACGACTTCGACGGTGCTGGGTAGCCTGGTGGCCAGCCCTTTTGGATATTTCCTTTGCGAGTGTAGCATTGTCCTGGCAGAGGGCTTTTGCCTACTCCTGCCAGTATATTGCTAGCTCTTTGCTTGACTTCTTGGGGAGCGTCAGGGCAAGACCAGGTACGAGAGACGTGGACTTACCAAGAGAGCCTCCCGGTCATTAACGTAAGATAGGGAGATATCCTTAAGGGTGGCACTAGGCTAGGAGCATGCTTGCCTCTACCTAGTTTCCCATACCCTGATACCACAGCTAGACTTTATTAATGGAGAAGACAATGCATACTTATTAACTCTTGTCACGTGTGCTTTAGTATTATTCACGGTATTGTTTAGCCTAGGTTGTTGCGCAGGGCACAACCGTTGGTGGCTGTTACTTTATTTAACCCTTCCAGCCCGGGTGTCATTTTCTAAGGACACCAAAAAAAAAGGGCCGGTACCCGGGTGTCATTTTAAAAATCCTTGTGCTTGAAAGCGTGCTTCAAAATTTGCGCGGCCAAATTTTGCATTGTAGGAGTGACCGCAGCGCCACCAAGCCTCAACTACTAGTGTTATCAGTTCGTACGTGGCCGCCATAGCGAGTAATACTGAAAAAATATTTTCCGACGTGTCCGATTCGCTGCAACCTCCCGCGGGCCCCAGTGCTACTTCGCAACTTCAACGCCTGTTGCAACCGAGAAGAAAGCTCAACGAAAGAAAGTTAAGCGTTTGTTGAGTGATAGCGCTATACAGCGACAACTTTTTGATAGTGAAGAGAGCAGTGGCGAAAGCTTGGTGGACAAGGTACAATTCATAAGTGCAAGTGAAGATGACGATTTCGTGGGCTTTGGAGACGACGATAATGTCGATTTATTTGAGGGGGGAGACAGTAGTGATGATCCTGATGTGGAAGTGTTTCAGGAAGGTGCCATTGAGCTTCCAAGTGTGCTAGAACCTAGGCCTACCCCCTCGCCATCTTTGCTAGGTCAGCCTAGGCCTAGCCATAGCCCTAGCCCAGGACCTTCCCCTTTGCCTGCCCGTATGCCCTTGAAAGTGGGCAAATATTTCTACAAACAATCGTTGGTGAAAAGTGCAGCTAAAAAAAAGCACGCAGGGCAGCCGCAGAAAAGCATAGGGAAGCTGAAGAGTGATAATGACGCCGACCCTGGCCTAGCAACCACCCGCATTCCATTGTCCCGAAGCCTTGACCCGGGACGCCGCGTGGGTCACCCACAGCCCTCGGCTTCATCTCTCCTTCAGGATGACCAAAGGGCCTCTTCAAGTGGTATTGGTGATGTGCCACAGCCCTCAACACACCGCAGAGCATTATTTGCTGCGGAGAAGCCCTCGGCTCGCCTCAAAAGGAGCCCAACTCCCGAGGCCGAGGCTCCCATTGTTGAAGCTCCCGCAGCCTCCCGCGCCCCACACCGCCGACGCCCGGTCACTTCTTCACCAGAATTGTCTCCTGAAGAGGATGCTGACGACCCCAACATTGCCCCAGATGACCTGATGTCGCCTGAGGAGGAAGAGGAACAGGAACAGGAAGAGGAAGAGGAAGTCCCAACAAGACGAGTGAGAGGGCGAGGTCGTGGATGTGGTCAGTCTGCCGACATCGCTGCCCCTGGGCGTGGGCGTGGGCGTGCAGGGCGTCCGCGTGGCCAAGGGCGCGTGCCAGGGCGTCCAGGGCGTGTGTCTGCTGCACCTGCACGTCCTCGAGCATCAGCATCCGACCTGTTTGTGTGGACAGATGGGGCTGATTTTGAGCCAGATTGTCTTGCCTTTGACGAGGTACAGATGGGTTCCAGGGTGTCACCAGCATATCCCTGTGGCCCAGATGCTACCCCCAGTGAACTTTTCTGTGGCTTCTATGACAATGAAGTCATGGAATACCTCGTCAAAGAGACAAATCACCACCATGCTATCTGTGCCAACTTTCTTGGGAGGAAGACCAGTGCCAAGATGGTGGCATGGAGAGCTGTCACTGTGGCAGAACTATATGTGTTCTTGGCACTGACAATGCTGATGGCACATATAAGGAAGCACGTTCTGGCCGACTACTGGATCACTGGCGACATCATAACGACTCCAGCATTTGGCAAATACATGTCCAGGGACAGGTATTTCGACATCCTCTCCTATCTCCACCTGACAAACAACATGGCAGTCCACCTTCCTGACTCATTATGGAAGATCAGGAAACTGTATGACATGATACGACATCGGTTCACCACATACCTGATTCCTTTCCAGAAGATGTGCCTCGACGAGTCTCTGGTCCTGTTCAGTGGTAGGCTGCACTTCCGACAGTATATCCCGTCCAAGAGACACCGCTTCGGCATCAAGCTCTTCGTCCTCTGCGACTGTTTGACGGGGTATGTGCTGTACTTTATAGTCTACAGCGGCAAGGCTGGAGAAATTGAGACTGACCCCCTCATTGGTTTTGGTGGCGCTGTAGTGAAGAAGATGATGGAGAGGCACTTCAATAAAAACCACATCCTCTACACAGATAATTATTACACGTCGCCTCTCCTGACCAAGTACCTCCATGACCGCAAGACCGGAACTGTCGGCACAGTCAAGGACAAGAGGAAGGGCATGCCAGGCTACCCAACCAAGACGAAGAAGGCGGACATCTTCCACAAGAAGAGTGGCCCCATCCTCTCCATCCACTGGCATGACCAGCGCAAGGTCAACCTCCTCAGCACATGCCACAAGGCCGAGATGGTCGCCACAGGGAAGGTGGACCGAAGAACCAAGAACCCCGTCCAGAAACCAGCTGCTGTCCTGGATTATAACCTCAACATGCGCCTCGTTGACAAGTCCGACATGCAGATGGGCTTCATCGACTGCCTGCGAACATCTTGCAGGTGGTACAAGAAGTTTATCCTGCATACGGTAGATATGTCGGTCCTCAATGCCTACAACATCTATCGTCTGAGGACTCCAGGAGCCAAGAAGTAAAAGTCCCTGCGGAAGTTCCACAAGCAGGTGCTACTTGAGCTCCTGGCTAAACATGCGGCTACACCAGGGAGGCCACTACAAGGACCAGGCCAGCTGGACAGAACGAGGTGTGCTGAATTTTTCAGGAAGCACCAGCTCAACGCCCTTCTTTCAAAGCACCAGGTAGTAACGTTAGGAATCAGAAGAGGTGCCATGTGTGCAGCCACACAACTCGCAGACCCCGCAAACCAACAAAAACCACTTGGGAATGCCTCGAGTGTCAAGTTGGACTGTGTGCTGGCACCTGCTTCAACGACTTCCACACTCTAACAAACTTTTGAAGTGAAAGTGACAACAGTGAAAGTGACACTCAAATGTAGGCTAAGAATAATAATATAACTAAGTATAAGTGAAAAGGACACATAAGTAATAATAAGTGCCTTCAATAACACTATGAACAAGTGAAAGTGACACTAAAATATATATTTCTAACAATAAATAAGTGCCCTTGTTTATTCAGTTGTGCCGGTCGTAACAAATGGCGACCTTAGTCCAGGATATAGTGAACTAAATTTTGCAGTTATTTTTTGGAGAAATCTTATTGCCATTTGGGGTTGAATTTATTTCTCTCAGTGTTGGCAGTGGACATTGTTTTTGTGGATATATGGAACACATTGGAGATTTGTTGGTGACGTAGTATTGTACTTGAGACAATTTCGAACATTTTTTGGTGAATAAGGCTACGTGAGAGTTTGGCTACTTTTGTCTTGATTTTGGGATTTTTTTTGTTAACTCCATCATGTCGTTGTACGGGTCTGAGAATGGTGAGAGCCCAGAGGTGGAGAAGGAGGAGTTGTTGGACGGTTTTCGGGTGGTGAACAGTGAGGAGGATGCTCGGAAATTTTTGGAGGTGCCTGTGTCAGCTGACCGGTTAACAGGGGTTGACCGGTACGGGTTGCAGTGCTTAGCCACGGTCTTAGGCTATCCTTGTACGAGTGGTTTGTTGCGGAGTGAGCTGATTACCTGTGTGCTGGGTGGGGGGCATGGTGCTTCGAGTGGAATCGGAGCTGGGGCCCGTTCTCCCCAGCTTCCATCTCACTCGACTCCAACTGTGCCGCCCTCTCGGTTGCCGGAGCACGGTACACTCCCGCATACCAATTTGCGCTGGCAGCTTGGTTTACCTTCAGGTGGCCCACTGGGTGGGTCCCCGGTGATAGCACCCCTTCCTCAAGGTTTGTCCCCTGAGATGTTACTTCAGCTCGAGCTTGCTAAAATAAAGGCTCAGTCGGATTGCCGAGAGGCTGAGCTCAATTATAGATATCAGACTGAGTCTGCAAAGTATTGTGCCAATGTTGACCTAGAAAAAACTTGTGTAGGGGTTACAGGGAACCGTCTCAGCCAGGGGGGTCGAGCCAGTGACCAGTCTCTGTCGCATCTATTGAAGTTAGTGCCAGTGTTTGATGAGTCAGGAGTTACAGAATTTTTCCTTCGTTTTGAGAAAAAGTGCCGGGAGCATCAGTGGCCCGAGGATAAGTGGACAGCCCTTGTTTCTTCGCGATTAACGGGGAAAGCACTCAAGGCATACGATGCTTTACCCCTAGAGTCTTGTGTTGACTATGAGGAGTTGAAAGAGGCTGTCCTGATGGCGTATGAGTTACAGCCAGAGACCTATAGGCTGAAGTATAGAGCTGTTCCTAAGTGAAAGGAGAGTACTTTCCAGGAGCATGTCAGAGAATTGTCAGATGCATTTGAACATTAGTTGAGGTCGGAGAAAGCAACTACTTTTGATGCGGTGAAGCAATTAGTGTTGTTTGAGCAATTCTTCAAATGCACTGGCGGTGACTTGACTCTTAATCTTAAGGAGAAGCGACCTAAAACTCTGCAAGAGGCGGCTGAGCTGGCTGACCTCAGGTTGTCATTGATTCGTGGGTGCGGGTATGCACAGAGAGCTGAGGCAGGTAACAAGGGGTGTACCACTCCACCCCCCCCGAATTAAGTACACAACAAATTACACATTTCAGAGTACTGGTGCCAATTTTGATCCTAAGTCGAAACCCTTCCCGTTAAAGAAAGGCCAGGGCCCTTCCCCACCTCAGGGGAAGTCCAAGAGTGAAGTGGAGTGTTTCAAGTGTCATAAGAAGGGGCATATTGCGCGCTCATGTCCGAGCACACAGCCTACAGCGGTGGTGTCACTAGTGAGCAACATCGGTGTGTCTTTGAGGTCTTCCGCGTTTGCCCGGGGTAAAAAGTCGGTTGCGAAGTTACAGTCTGTGCAGAAGCAGCAGGAGGGCTCGTCACCCGTCCGAAATGCTTTTTGCGGTCATAGGGGGCACGGCACTGTGAGGTGGGCTGGTGTGGAGCATAGGCTTGAGTTGCTGCGTGATACGGGCGCTTCCCAGACACTTCTTAAGAACTTCACTGGCAAGCCTACTAACGCGGCTCGGGTTGTGGTGGTTCAAGGCATCAATGCTACGCGGTCTTACCCGCTGGGGAGCTTGAGGTGGACGGTGTGACACGGGAGTTGGATGTGGGTATTGTGGAGAAACTGCCAGTTGAGGGGGTCGACCTCCTTCTCGGCAACGACTTTGCGGTGCCTACTTCCGAGGTTCCACCCTTGGTCGTTGCCGAGAGGGCGGCCGACATGAGTAGGGAGGGGCAGGAGTGGGTAGAGAGGTGTCAATTGCAGCAGATGGCGTGTGTTGTCACCAGATCTCAATCCTCTCAGGTGTCACAGCCTAGTCCTAAGGTTTCAGACCAGCGGAGGAAGGGTCAGAAGGAGAAGGCCAAGGCTGGTGGTCGGTTTGAGTGTTTTGACCCAGCGGCACTCCTTGGTGACTCAGTACTTGCACCACTTTTAAGGTCCGGAGTGGCTCCAGAATCTGTTCCACCTAGTGACATGGTAGGGCATCACAGCACTCCGCGACAGAAGCGTTTCCAGACTAAGCAAGCAAGGCTTGAGCAGCCCAGTATCGGGGGTGGCCACAAGTTGCTCCAGGAGCATTTGGACAGGTTGGCACCCTCTGATATATGTCGGTTGCAATTAGAAGATCCTGGGCTTGAGAGTTGTGGGAACGGGGCTACAGAACTCGATGAGGACGGGGATGCAAAGCCGGGAGACTTCTTTCATGTTGGTGGAATTCTGTATCGGTGTTTTTTGGATCCTAGACGTAGTTGGGATGGTGGGGTAAGAGTGGTTGACCAGTTGGTGGTACCTGAAAAGTGCCGTGATAGCCTGTTGCGGTTGGCGCACGATGTTCCGCTAGCAGGTCACTTGGGTGTGAGTAAAACGTTGGCCTCGTTGTCTAGGTTGTTCTGGTGGCATTAAAGCACAAGTTTCGGCCTGGGTGGCGATGTGTGGTACCTGCCAGAGGGTGGGGAAAGCCGAACCAGATCATACCTAAGGCTCCGTTACACCCCGTGCCTGCGATCGGGCCTCCCTTCAGCAAAGTTATCATAGACATGGTAGGCCCTCTGCCTCCCACTAGTGCGGGTAACAGTCTTTACTAACCATCATGGATGTTTCCACTCGCTATCCAGACGCATACCCGATGAGAAATGGCAAGTCCCAGACTGTTGTGCGGAACCTGCTGTTGTATTGCTCGAGGTACGGGTACCCGCAGGAGATTCAATCGGACCAGGGCTCAAACTTCACGTCCAACCTCTTTAAGCAGACAATGCAGCAACATGGCATCAACACGGTTGTCTCTTCAGCTTATCACCCAGAGAGTCAAGGGGTGTTGGAGAGATGGCATTCCACGTTGAAGAGCATGTTGCGGTGCTACTGTTTGGAGAATGGGAAGGATTGGGACCTGGGGTTCCCGTATGTTTTGTTTGCTGCACGAGAGGTACCCGGTGAGAGTTTAGGGTTCAGCCCCAATGAGTTGGTTTTCGGGCATCATGTCAGAGGTCCTCTTAGCATGGTAAGGGAGATCTGGGAAGGGACTGTGCAGCCATGTTCTCTGTTGAAGTATGTCCTCGATAGTCGAGACAGGATGCTGAAAAGCCTAGAGTTGACAGTGAGAAACTTGGTGGGTACTCAGGCCTTGATGAAGGATCGGTACGACGTCAAAGCAAAGCTCAGGGAGATTGTGGTTGGGCAGGAGGTATTGGTCTTGTTGCCTCTAGAAGGCCATCCTCTGTCGGCCAAGTATGTCGGTCCTTACAAGGTGGTGAAAAAGTTATCCGACCTTGACTACCTTGTGGCTACTCCTGATAGGCGCAAGAAGAATCAGCTCTGTCATGTGAACCTATTGAAAGAGTTTGTGAGGCGCCCACCTGAGCAGCCTACTGTCCCTTTGTTGGTCTGCAGCGGCCAGGGTGGAGAAGGAGAGGGGGACAGTGAGGCACAGGTGGAGGACAGCTGGGATTGTCATGTCTCAGCGGATCAGTGGGCGGGGAATACGAGTCAGGTGACTGCCTGAGCAACAGCGTGCAGCGATCCAGCACCTGTTCGATTCATACCCCTCTGTTTTCGCCGAGCACCCAGGCCTCACAACTATTGTTGAGCACGATGTAGACGTTGGAGACCATCCCCCCTTTAAATCAGTACCCTATCGTGTCCCTTCCATTAAACTTCCGGCTCTCAAAGCGGAATTAGGCTACATGTTGGAGAGGGGGCTGATAGAGAAGGGGGCGGTGGGATGGACATCTCCCGTTACACTGCAGCCAAAACCAGACGGCAAGGTTAGGTTTTGCATTGACTTCAGACGGTTGAACGGTTTAACCTCCACCAATGCCTACTCTCTTCCCCGTGTGGATGACAGCGTTGACAAGATCGGGCGTGCATGCTATCTGACCAAGGTAGACCTTGTCAAAGGCTACTGGCAGGTGCCGTTGTCGTAGCGGGCGAAGTTGGTGTGTGGGTTTGTGGTGGATGGGGCTACTTACCGTTACAATGTAATGCCGTACGGATTGAAGAATGCACCTGCCACGTTTCAAAGCCTGATGAACGAGTTAGTGGCGGAGATCCCTAACTGCACCGTTTATCTAGATGATGTTATCATATTCGATGATGATTTTGACAGTCATTGCGAGCACATCGGAGCATTGTTCAGGAAGCTGAGTGAGGCTTGTTTGGTGGTCAATCTGGGCAAATGTGATTTTGTCCGGGCTACTCTGCAGTACTTAGGTTTTGTGGTAGGGTTAGGCCAGGTGTGCCCCCCCCCCCCCCCCCCAAACTAAGATACAAGCTATCAACCAGTTCCCCAGGCCGACCACCAAGTGACAAATCATGAGGTTCTTGGGCATGATCGGATATTATCAGAGATTTATCCGCGGCTACTCCTCGGTGCTGGCTCCTTTAACTGACCTACTTGCAAAGACCAAGAAGTTTGTGTGGGCACCTGAGTGTGAGAAAGCATTCTCCCTGGTGAAGCATATCCTGTGTACTCACCCCATACTCAGGGCCCCAGACTTCTCGCGACCTTTCAGCTAGCGACAGATGCTAGCGCTGTAGGGGCTGGGGCCGTCTTGTTGCAAACAGGCACCGAGGGCGTGGAACACCCAGTAAGCTTCTTCTCGAAGAAATTCAACTCTGCACAAAAGAATTACTCAGTAGTCGAGAAGGAGCTTCTGGCCATTGTGCTGGCGCTCAGGCACTTTGAGGTGAATGTTCCCGCCTATGGCCCAGTCGTGGTAATCAATACTGACCACTACTCTTTGAAGTTCTTAAATCAGTTCCACAACCGGAATATGAGGCTAACCCGATGGTCCTTAATGTTGCAGGAGTATAACTTAGACATCAGACATATTGCCGGTTGTGACAACGTGATAGCAGACTGTCTGTCAAGGGTGGAGGACCCAGGGTAGCTCACCACAGGTGTGTTTGTTTGAGTTTGGAGGAAAATTAGGCTTGCCCCTGTAGCTGCAAAGCCGCCAAAAACACTATTAAAATAATTACAAGGAAAACTTACATAAAAACTCTTTCTTTTGATAGTATAAAGTGTGCAGGATGTTACAGCAAGAATCTAAGACATACCAAGTTTTGTACTTAGTAGGCTAGGCTTTGGGAAGCTTGCTCGTTGAGCGTAACATTGTTGAAGTGATACTATTATTTTTGGGGAAGTGTTGTGTATTTTTTTTTTTTTTTTTTTTTTTTATTAATAATGTGTTTTAACACTTAAAGAGTGGCCTATGCGGTTTATAATATGTAGCCACCAGCGGGGTGTTTTTACCCAAAATAGGGCTGTTTAAGTGATCATTTTCATGCCTAAATAAGACCCAGAACGTAAAACTAGTATCTATCCCTGAAAGGGCATAAACAGAGCTTTCGAATGACACCATAACGATCCTTTTATGATGGCTAGTTTTCTTGCAAAAACCGTGCAACGCGAGTGCAAAAAGCATGTAATTAGGCACTTTCCCCATACAATTCCGTATATAGCGAGTGAGAGAGGGAGGGAGGAGGTGGGATTCGTGTCAGTAGGTTCGCCGCGGTGGTCTGGAGCAGTCATACGCTCGCTACTCTCCTGCCACCACTTGTCTCTCTCTCTCACCAACATTACGTGCTGAAATTGCCACACGACCTATGTCGAGCGCCGCCACATAGTCCAGCTTTATTTAACTCGACTTATGTTGCGCGCCGCTAAAGAAGGGTTAAGTTTGTGATTGTGCCTTGTTTTTCACAACTTGGGGAGTAGCCGGGTGATGCGGAGTTTGTTAGCATTCTGTCTGGTCAGATGTGGTGTTTACCTGACGTTAAAATGTCCCACATCTTGGGCGGGGTGTTACGCTAGCCAGCTGTTCAGAATGCTCTCGTGCTCGCTAGTGCTCGCCAGGGCAGTGAAATGGGCTATGATAGTCGTAGAGTGACCCTCTTTCTTTCATAGTGTTTAAGTTGTCACAGACAGTTTAGTGTTTGCCTTTATTCTTGTCTGTGACACCAAGAAGTTGTTGTTGTTGTTGTTCCCTAAGCTGCCTGGCCGAACAGCCCCGAGTCCCTGAGAAAGGCCATGGCCACGATCGGGCTTTCCCACAGAGCTCTCATTGAGTGTAGATTGTGTTGTTGGCGTAAGTGTTTGTGTGAAATGCAGTCTTCTATGATGTGTTTAATGGTATGGGGTGCTGTGTTACATCCCGGGCAGGCGTCGACAACGGAGTCATCCAGTCTCTTCTGATAGCTCAGGAGAGCTGGATGGTGTCCGCATCTCAGCCTGGCCAGGTGGACTCTGTCCTCGCGAGGAAGGGAGGATTCGGAAGGATGGATTTCGGGAGGTCGTGCATGCAGCTGCGTGTTGTCTGTGAGTGAGTGGATGGATCAGTGAGAGATATGAGTATGGATGTGCTTCTGGAAGTTGGTTCAGGGTGGGCAGGGAGGGAGAGAGGACAATAATTGTGTGTGATACCGTGTGCTGGGTGTTGTTTTGATATTTCTTGGTGTCTGTGGGTGTGTTGCCATGTAGTTTAGTGGGTGGTCTTGGTTTGTGGAGGCTGCTGCCAGGAATTGAGTGCCTCTCATGTCCAGATGGTCTTTGACTTTGAGGATTTTGGTTTCTTGATGTAGGTGATCTGTGGGTGCAGTAGCTGTGCAGCCTGTAATGATCTTCAGGGCTTTGTTTTGAATAGTCTGTAAGGTCTTATGATGTGTTTCAGCTAGGTTAGAAGCCCAGGCTGGGCTTGCGTATTCCATCACTGATCTTATATATTGTTTATATACTGTAGTGGTAGTTTCTTTGTTGTGTCCAAATTTTGTGTGAGCAAGTGACCTGAGGGCGTTAAGTCTGGGTGTCAGTTTCTTTTTAATGTTTGTGGTGTGCTGGTTGAATGTCATATGAGTATCATATGTTACTCCTAGGATTTTGGGTGTGTGTGTATGTGTTAGGGGTGTGTTGTTTATGGTGAGTTGAGGGATGTATTCGTGTTCTCCTGTCCAACTTGTGAGCAGGGTTGCGGTGGATTTGGCTGGGGCTAGATTAAGTCTGTTTGTAGTGCACCAGCCATGTAGTGTGTTGAGATAGGGTTGAAGGAGATCTGTTGCTCTTTTTGGGTCATGGTGTGTGCATGTGAGTGTTATGTCATCTGCATAGGAGGCTAAGTTTATTTGGGGCGTATTGGGTGTAGTTATATCGTGCATGTACAGATTGAAGAGTGCGGGCGATAGGACGGATCCTTGTGGGACTCCGTTTGGAAAGTTTCTGATTTTAGATGACTGACCGGCAAAAGATACGTGTGCACATCTGTCTGCTAGGAAGTTGGCCAGCCACCTTTTTGTGTTGTGCATGTTTGTGTTGTAGATTTTGTTTGTTAGGTTGTGGCGGGGGATGGCATCGAAGGCTTTACTAATGTCGAGTGTGGCTAATAGTGATCTGTGTGGTGGTCTAGCTGAATTGATGCCGTCGAAAGCTCTTTGTGTAAGGTCTGTGAGAAGAGTGTTTGTGGAGTGCAGTGGCCTAAAGCCATGTTGTGTTGGAGCTAGGGGTAGGTCAGGTGTAATTAGTTGTAATACTAGGCGTTCCATGACTTTGGAGGGGGAGCAAAGGAGTGTGATGGGGCGGTGCGAGGAGGGTAGCGTGGGGTCTTTGTTGGGTTTGGGGAATGTGATGATGATACCATGCTTCCAAATGTCTGGTATTGTGTTGTGTGAATAGCTGTAGTTTGATATGTGAGTGAGTGCTTGTATGCCTTGTGGTCCCAGGTGTCTGAGGTGTATGTTGCTTATGTTGTCTAGGCCACAGGCGGGTGAGTGCTTGAGATTGTTGATGATATGCTTTGTCTGGTGATTGGTGAAGGGTGTATAGTCAGGGTCTGTGGGGAATTGTCTCTTACGTCGGATGACACGTCGGTCGTGTTTGTGAGGTTTTAGGTGGCTGACATGTGAGAAGTGATTGATGAGAGTGTTTGCTTGTTGTTTACATGAAGGAGTAGAGTCTGTTGTTGTGATTGCAGCATGTGATTGTGTTGTGTTGCTGTTGGAAAGTGTGATGCTGTTTAGTGTTTTGTAGAGTTGTTTGGAGTTTGTTTTGTGATCAAGTGTTTGTAGGAAGTTATTCCAATTTAGTTTTTGTTGTTCTTGTATTTTGTTGTTAGTTTGGGTGTTGAGTGCTTGAATTTGTTGTGTGATGTCTTGTGTGTGGGGTTGCTGGGGAGTGTTTCAGTATGTCGCATTGTCTGATGAGGTTTAGAATTTCTGGTGTGAAGTTGGGGTTGTGTCTTTTTCTGTTACCTCTTGGAATGTGTTTCTTGTCAGCGTTTTGGATAGTTTTATTGAGTATGTGTACAGCATTGTTGATGTTAGTGATGGGTGTACTGTTTAGAGTTGTGAAGTGTTGTTCTGTCTCATTTGTGAATGCTTCCCAGTTAGCTCTTTTATAATTGGTGTATGTGTGTTTGTGGCTAGCTGGGGTGAATCTGGTTTTGGTGGTGATAATGATCGGGAGGTGGTCAGAGCCTAAGGTTCTGACCACCCTCCAGGATGTTGTGGGGGCGAGTTCTGGGGAGCAAAAGGTGATGTCTGGAGATGATGGGTTATAGAGGGCTTGGTGAGGAATATGGGTATGT
This sequence comes from Lithodes maja, assembly GCA_037953745.1. NCBI lineage: Eukaryota > Metazoa > Arthropoda > Malacostraca > Decapoda > Lithodidae > Lithodes > Lithodes maja. The sequence continues at coordinate 81,629 of JBAKBP010001904.1, forward strand.
TGATGGATGTCGTTAAGAATGATATGAGGTTATCGGTTTGGTTTTGTAGTACCAGCCCTCTGTCTGTGTCGGGGTTGTCGACAAACCAGGCCGACGTCTTGGCGTTGAAGTCACCACCCAGGATGATGTGTGGGGTGTTTGTGATGTGTTGTAAGTGTGGTCTGTATTCATTTGGTACTGTAAGGGATGTTTGGGGAGGGATGTATTTGCACAAAAAGTATTTTATATCATTGATAGTGTTATAAGATATGCAGTGTGTTAGTTGCAATGAGAGAGATAAAGGGGAGCGAGGTGGAGTCATGTGCGCACGCTCCCTTCCCGGCCGGCCCGCTTGTCGGTGAGTGGCTGAACAGGGTCACGTAGGCTTTGTGTCCCTGTGACGTAGTGGCCTGTGGTTGATTGCAGCTCTCCTAGCCCAGTGGACGGGCTCCTACCCTCCTGACTCCCTCAGAGCACGGCGCCGTGAGGTTGCGTCTACTTCCCTTTGCATTCTGTTCCCCCATAACCACCTATACTACTGTTTCTCTCTCTGAACTTCTTCTTTTCCATACTTCTATGCTTGCAGTCAATTACCCATCCCTTCTGGTCACTCGCAAGCGACATTCACGGTCCGCCAGTCGTATTGCAATCTCCTGCTCTCAGATATTATTATGTACTAGCTTAGCAAGGTTTAGAGTCCTAGATTTCATACTGTAGGGTGCTTTTCAATATTGCTTGTTCTCCTCCATTATTTAATGCTAGACTGTGGTGGGTATCTGTTGTCGTTGTCAGTGTTGTGTATACGGCTCGCTACAGCCTATACAACTTCGACGGTGCTGGGTAGCCTGGTGCCAGCCCTTTTGGATATTTCCTTTGCGAGTGTAGCATTGTCCTGGTAGAGGGCTTTTGCCTACTCCTGCCAGTATATTGCTAGCTCTTTGCTTGACTTCTTGGGGAGGGTCAGGGCAAGACCAGGTACGAGAGACCTGGACTTACCAAGAGAGCCTCCCGGTCATTAACGTAAGATAGGGAGATATCCTAAAGGGTGGCACTAGGCTAGGAGCATGCTTGGCTCTACCTAGTTTCCCATACTCTGATACCACAGCTAGACTTTATTAATGGAGAAGACAATGCATACTTATTAACTCTTATCACGTGTGCTTTAGTATTATTCACGGTATTGTTTAGCCTAGGTTGTTGCGCAGGGCACAACCGTTGGTGGCTGTTACTTTATTTAAGGAAGTACTGTTTTTGAGTTGCTGTTATTATTACTGTCACAGAGTTGTTGCATTTTCGTGTTTTCCATTACAGATGTCCTGCTTTTTGGTGTATTTAAGATACACGTTTCATGTCCTGCCTCTTGCATTATTACAGTTCTATATTCTACGAGCATCTTAGAGCATCAGACGTTTGCAGAAGCTTCAAGGTCTGTTTGCTGTAGGACTAGACTTCAAGTGCTTTCATATAGCATTGAAGGGTTTTAATGTTGAGTTCAGACTAACATTAAACATAACGTAAGCATCTAATCTTTTATTAAATCTTGTCATAGTTTAATTAAGCTTTGTTAATACTTGAGAGCATTTTATTAAAGTAATTACTTCTTGTTGTTTGCAGGCTTTGCCTTTGCTGGAAAGCCTTAGTAGAGTACACTTATCCCTTGTTAATTGATACCCCGTTATCTAGTATATTAACTCTAGAGGGTTTATGTGTTTTGTTCACTGGCTTAATTGTTCAAGGGTTTGGAATTAGCGTACCATTGTTGCATACTTAGCCTATATTGTAGTCCAATACTAAGTGCCCTTGTTTATTCAGTTGTGCCGGTCGTAACAATCTGGCACGACTCGCAAGCATGAACAGTACTGGCGATGTCGGAATCTATCCCCGGCCAGAAGACAGCCTGCCTTGCTCTGCTCTTGGTGGCCTCCACACCTCTGTGACTGTCGTGGAGTTGCTGCAGGGTGCGGCGGCGGAAAGCAGTAGGAACCACAATCCGAACTCCGTAGAGGACGAGATCTCCATCAGCCCAGAGATCATCCCGTAGCATCCAGTATGGAAGCAAGGAATCACGTAGGTTATAATTGTTGACAGGGAATCCTGAGGTGACGCAGTCGAGTAGACAGACGTATGTAGGGTCCGCTCTTGCTGCGGCGCGAAGATCCTGTAGAGTCCTGTCGGCATCTTGTACTGAAGATTCTCCTGGGTTGATGATATCCAAAATGGGCTTAGGAAAGTCATGAGAGATGATGGCCAACTCCCTGCATTGGCGATAAGAAAGCAGAGGAGTCTGGACACCGTCGTGCACTTGAATCAGGGCAGAACACGATCTCTTGCCTAGGGTGAGGGTTGCCTGAAATGCACCCAGAGCAGGCGCCATCGTGGACCCATCCGCCGTGAGCGTCATGGTAGGCGAAGGGTCTTGCAGGCTGCTCCTAGAGACACTCAGAGATCCTAGATGTTGCAGGCCAATCACTGTAATGTCAGAGCCTGTGTCCGGCAGCATCCGTAGGCGGGATTTGACATCGCCGTGTGACAGGGTGACAACGATGGGCTGTGGTGTCTTGTCGGCAGAGGAAGAAGTTGATCCCACACGACGATAGTTGTTGTGCTTCGCCTCGTGAGACTCGCTGGAGTCGGAGGAGGTACCACTGCTGCTTGGAGATCCCCCTCGGCGCTTGTCCTTCTTCTTCGACCCCCGACAACACTTCTCAATGTGCCCAATGCGCTGACAGAGGTGGCACTGGACCTTACTGGCAGGGCACTTGATCGTCCGCGACCAGTGGCCTTGTCGTCCGCAGGCGTCGCAGGTGCTCCGAGCAGCTGGGCACGTGTCCAACCCATGCTGGCGAGCACAACACTGGCAGAAATCCATTGGCTTCGATGAATTCTTGGTGGGCGGAGTCTTGCCGTTTCCGTGAGCTTTCTTGTCCTTTTTATACAAAGAAATTGCGCTCCCTTGGTCAGGAGGAGCACTAATGGCCGTGGTCGCAGATATAGCGGCCTCATAGGAGCGGCACCTAGTCCCAACATCCTTTAGTGGTGCTTTGGAGCCCAGGGAGATGAGCTTCTGTACCAGCTCCTTGTCTCTGATTCCCATGAGGATCACCATCTTGAGCCGTGTTTCCTCGCAGACAGACAAATTTCCCGGGCACACATAAACTTCCTCGGAAATGCGCTTCAGGCGGACATAAAACTCGGCAAATGACTCCCCTTCAAGCTGCTTACAACTCAACAATTCTCTCCGACGAAGTGCCTCGTTGCGAAGTCCCTTGATGTGAGCTTGCAGGGCATCCAACACCTCATCCACCGTCTTGTCAGTCGAAGGGGTGATCTGAAGGGTGTGTTCAAGTATGCACTGCATCTCGAGGGTCAGGCACATGCGAAGCTGGATCATCTGCTTTGCCGGAGGTAGTTTGGGGAGGTCCACCATTACTGCATAGTCATCCCAGCGACGTCTCCACTCTCGAAACATCTGAAAGGTGGAGTCGGCTTTAAGTGGTGGTGGAGACTGTGCTGTAGCCTTTGGTGGTGGTGGAGGTGCTGAGGGATCTGAAGGGCTGACTCGTTGCTGTTGGGAGGGTGGGCCCTGGGCCATGGAGGGATCTGTAGATATCCTGGAAGTGGCCAACAGTTGAATCAAAGCCTGAAATCTTGCATTCTCTTCCTCTCTTCTTAAAGCCTCCTCTTGTCTTCTCACTGCCTCCTTTTGTCTTCTCACTGCCTCTTCTTGCCTTCTAGATTCCTCCAGATACTGAATAAACTGTAGGAAATCGGCCCCAGCCGGAACTGAGGGTGAAGCATTTGGGTGTAGGAGGTGGAGTGCGTAAGGGGGTAGAAGTAGAGAAACCAGAAAAATCTTGGGAGATTTGTGGAGGTGGAAGTGGTCCAGAAATCCCAGGGGAGGTTTGTGTAGGAGAGCTGGGAGGTAATGTGGGGTTGTGTTGCAATCGTACCTCTTCCTGGTCTGACATCCTCTTGTTAGGGCAACAGACAGACAGGTTGATAACAAAGAGTCGAAAAATTCCTACTAGAATTGTGACGGCGTGCTCAGTGTGTGTATGCGTATGTGTGTTCACCAACCGCTCGTGGCTCAGGAGGGGGAGGCGGCCGCGTTCACTCACTCAACTCAGTGTTGCTCAGGCCGTGGTGGGAGGAGGGTGTAGCGCTCCGCTCGCTGGCCCTGCTGCTTTGATACGCTCTGGAACTCGTACCCAGGGCAAGCACACATGAAATATACACAAAATAAAGCACTGGCAATACATAACACTTCACTGTTAGCACTGTATATCCAGGGGCACTGCTCACTGTAATCCTGGGTCTGGAGGCACTGTCTTACTCCCGAGTGGTTGAGCTGGCTCGGTAATGGCGGCTTCACAGGGTCCCACAGGATTGTCCAACTTCGTAACTCTGGTTTTTACTCACTGCACCATGTATATGTTGGGTCTGGCTGCTTCCAGACGATCCCCAGGTACTTATCAAAGAGGTGGGATAAGTCAAACACTAGGTAAAAGTTAATAGGTTCTTGTATTTAGGAATGAAGTGGGTACAGTGTACAGAGAGACCTTTGGTAGGCTAGTCTCTCTCTCGATCTGATCATAACATACCCCTAGCGGGCAGATCATGAAATACCCATAGTTACCATGTGCAGTCAATACAGTACAATTATATAAGTGAGTGCACATGATCACTATGGTACATGTTTAATATAAGGAGGTATGCATATAGATAATATTAGTGTTACATACAGATACTTAAGAATGCTGTTGCCTCAATAAATCATATACATACATAAACCAGATGATATAACACGATCAGTGGGAAATAGCATGATGATTGGTAAAGTGGCATAGGAAGTCAGAATAGAATAGCCTCTGGGGAAGCCTCAATTGAATCGAGAAATCTTGGACCTGCTCAAGGAAAAACACCCAGAAGCAACACCAGCAAGTGATGAGGCCAAACTAGAAGGGGAATAATTATGTTCCTCCAAACCCTGATCCTGTGATATATGAGAATATTACTGGAGACCTCATAAGGAGAAAGGCACTAAAAACACAGGGAGGGGCAGGTCCATCAGGTGTAGACTTGGAGAATCTTCCTAAGTCAAAACAAGTTTGGTTCATCCGCGTGTGACCTTTGTGAAGCACTAGCAATGCTTGCGAAGAAACTTGCATCATCACTATGGATGAATATTGAAGCTCTTGACAGCATGTCGCCTGCTACCATTAAGTAAGAATCCAGGAGTTAGACCAGTAGGTGTTGGGGAAGTTCTTAAACGGAATATAGGAAAAGCAATCGTGTCTACATTTGGAAAAGATGTACACAGAGCACTGGGCAACTTACAAGTATGTGCAGGACTGCAAGCCGGAGGAGACGCAGCAATACAGGCAACGGGGAAGGCGAATGATGAGGAAGATTGTGAAGCGGTTCTGCTAGTGATGCTACAAATGCATTTAACACCATCAATTAGGAGGCAGCTATGCATAACATCAAGAACAAATGCCCTAGTATTGCAAAGTACAGTTTGCCGCACATATTCTCTCCGTTGGGGTTGTGATTTGGCAGTGCTGCACCCACTTCCCCAGCCCCCCTCCCTCGCTCCACCCCCTTCCCTTCCACTATTGGTAGGAGGTGGAATGAGGGAGGGGGGTTGGGGAGGTGAGTGTGGCTCTGCTAAGTTACGATTTGATGGGATGGTTGAGAAATGGAACATGTGCGGCAAACTGTACATAAGGACCAAATAAAGAGCCAGCTAATTTGTATATACTGGGAAGCACAAAGAAGAGATAAATTAACATTTTAAATTTTAATTAAGGAACAACGCAAGGAGATCCAGTGAGAATGCCAATATATGCTCTGGCACTGTTTATTCTGGAGCAGAAAATACAAAAATGAGGACGTCCAAGTGAAACTGGTGGCATATGCTGATGACTTTACAGGTGCAGGAAGAATAAGGGATCTCAAAGAATGGTGGCAGAGAGTACAACCAGTTGGCTCAGTCATTGGGTACCATCTTAATCCAAGTAAATTTGTACTAATTGTGAAAGAAGACCAGTATGAAGAAGCTGTGCAGATTTTTGATGGGACAGGAGTGAAAATTACAAAGAAGGGTCAACACTATTTAGGAACGGTAATAGGCACAAAAGAATGCAAGAGAGTCTATGTACAAACAAAAGTTTAGAAATGGGTAAAGGAAGTGAGAACCCTGGCAGACATTGCGAAATCTGAACCACATGCTGCACATACTACTTTCACATGTGTTTAGCACAGATGGACCTTTCTTAAGGGTACATCACACAGTCAGGAGTGCGAGCTAGTGGGAGTCTAACAGGAGTCACTAGGAGTCGCTAGAATCACTAGGAGTCATCGATTTTCACCGCGAGCGAGTGGGAGTCTAACAGAAGTCGCTAGGAGTTGCTAGAGTCACTAGGAGTCATCGATTTTTACCGCGAATAGGCCCGCGAGTCCGAATTGTCCCCTACTCCTAGTGAATCTAGCTCACACTCCTGACTGTGTGATGTTTCCTTTATGAGAACAGTGCCTGGGATTGGACCGATGCTCCAACCACTGGAAGAAGTAATCAGAGGAGCATTTATACCTCCTTTAACAGAGAGGCAAGGTGTCACGCAAATGTTAAGAAATCTACTAGCTCTTCCACCAAGGTTCGGAGGAATGGGGAGTGGAGGCTGGGCCATACGAGTACCAAAATTCCCTTAAACTTACTACATCACCGACAGAAAAAATACAGGAGCAAAATGAAAATGATGAGGTAGTCTAAGATTAACGAAATGCAAGGAATTAAATTACGAAGAGCAGAGAGACAGAAACATATCCTAGAGCAAATTAAACCCGAATGTAGTGAAGAACTGAAAATTAAAGTTGAGATGGCACAATAAATGGGGGCTTCAAATTGGCTCACTTCTTTACCATTCAAGGACAAAGGCTTTGCTTAAATAAATAGGAATTTAATGATACCATAGCCTTGAGGTATGGGTGGCCAGTTTTTAGCCTGCTGCTGAAATGTGCATGTGGTGAAATAAACAACTCCTACCACTGTATGAGCTGTAAGAGAGGAGGATTCATCTGTATCTGGCATGAAGAAGTATGACATCACAGTACAAATGCTGGACAACGTGTGCCATAATACCAGAATCGAACCAGACCTTTTACCGATGGACGGACAGCGCTAGGCCCACAATACTGCAAATACTTCAAATAAAGCAAGAGTGGACCTAAATGTGAAAAAAAAAAAAAAAAATCTATGGTATTTCGTGTAATTTAAACTATATTTATATCCATTTCCTCTGAACAATAATTAACCTGACTTTCAACTTACCTTATTAAACCTAAACCAAACTTACATAACCTAACTTGGTATTCGTTGCTACAGCCGGCTGTTTCTCCTTTGGCAATAAACCGGTTTATATATTGAAATGCTGTTGCTTACACCTATTTAATGGTTGCTTATTTGTCACGTGCATAGCCCTTGCAGACTATGCACATGTGGGGCAATAATATTGCTGTATTCAGTAAGTTGAATTATTTCACTTCTAATGTTGCTCGCCCCAACCCCCAAATATTTCACACAGGGGTCTTACGTCTCCCAACACACTCCCATATTTCATTGGTTAAATAAAAAAGGCAAAATTAAATTAATACAAAATATCTGCCATGTGGCCTCTGCGAATGCACCTATTAAGGAGCTGTCAGTCTTGAACTGTGTATATAGTTGTTGATAAGTGATAGTTTGACTGCACCTTTGTCACAATAATCAAACTACTTTCTTTTCAGATTTTTGGGTTGTGCGGGTGTCTGAATTTTGCAAACATGGGGCTACCATCACCTACTGAATTTATAGTCAAAATTATTTGGAGCAGTTGTGTGCAGAGTTCTCAAAAACGGATCCAAACAAGGAAAAGGAGCTGATAATCCTTTTTGCCTCAAAGATGTTACATTGGGCTATGTTCCATGCTCTCTGGAACATCCCTGCGGTCCACAAAGTCCTGAACCGGGTTTTAGAACACAGGGACACCGGTAAATCCAACGCTTTAGCCCACAAGTACCTCCTTTAAGGGATCGACCACTTTGAGAATAAGAACTAGGAACTGGCACTCTCCTTCTAAAACTCCACAATAATCCTAGCCAGCCATCCAGCACGTAAGAGAGGAGATACCGCGGCAGGGAAGAGTGGTGCTGGAGGAGACCGAAGTGACATGGATGACTATGGAAAAGACGGAAACAACTTTTGCAGTTACTGCTTTGACGATAATGTAAATGGCAAAGGTGATGGGAGAAAAAGCACAGCGAAAGGAAAGGGCAAGAATAGCAAAGGTGCAAGACTAAAAAACGAACAGAAAAGAGAGGTTAAAGCCGAGGAAAGCAACGGAGCGGGCAGTGTAACCATCAAACCGCCCACCGGAACGGGTCGCCCCTCCGCCTACGATGAGTTCAACAAATTGGCTCTTGGTCACAAGGCTTGGGCCCGATTGTTGTACATGATGCAGCATTATGAAGCGGCAGTCAGGGACATAGACTACGTTCTGAGCCTGGGCTGTCCGCAGCACATCATCACTTGCCTCTCGAGATTCAGATGTACCTGCATTAAAGTAAGTTGTTCCTTTTAACTCCATTAGTTTATAGATTTTAGGAAATTTGGCCCATTAGTTTGACTTTTCATTCCATTTAGATGTAATTTACGAGGAACCGGCCTTCGGCCAGGAAATGTTTCTACCAAAAAATATACAAATTTGTCTACAAGGGGGATCTTTGGAATGTTTGCTTAAGTTAGATGGAGGTCTAGGAAGGACAGTAAGATAGTAATATACAATTATATCGACCACAAAAACAAAACCTACCCCCTTTAGAAGTCTTGATTCAGTCTCTGGAATTTATGTACTTTTATTACACTTTTAAATTTAAATTGCTAGTATGACCTTATAAGGAAGATTATATATGGACTTGTTTGTTATGTAATAAAATAAGTTATGCTAAATATTCATTTTGCATAATTTTTTCTCAGTTCAATTTGAAATAGTTTACTATATTTTTGGATATTTATCTTGTAAATTAGACTTGTTACAATATTACTGAAAAATATTATCCCCTGATACTATCCTACAGAAATGTTGTATTTTTCAGTAACTCATAAGCTGCCCAGCTATGGTATTTGAAAGTGCCCGCCTGTATTTAGGAGGAACTGGCCATTTCTCTATCGAGAAATGTACACATTTTTCTCTAAGGGGGATTTTGAGAGTATTTTTTTAGGCTTGATAAATGTCTTGGGAGGAAACTAAAATTATGAAAGTAAATAAATATATGTACAAATAAATACAAATCTGTTAACGCCTATGATGGGGCGCCAGTCACTTGACAGGCACCGAAATCCGCTTATTATGTAGCCTGGGAGCAAGACAAGCTGTTGCAGGCACTGTGGGAGGGCTTAATCCGAGGGTCCACCAAGTTGGGGCGCACACTGACTTGCGAGTCTTTTCTCGTACCATTGCAGCACTACACATAGCGAAAACTTCTCAAAATCGCGAATTTTTAGCAATTTTTGCCAACTACACAAGATCGTTGCAAGACAACCAGACATCGTACAGAGATGATTTAAGTGTCATTGGAAAGCTGTATTACTTAACTTTCACGGATATATCATTGTATTTTGTTCTGGCTCTTGCTTGTGCATGAAACTGTGCAGGGAATGAAGGTCAATTTAGGCCAAAAAGCCCGCCCATAAGGGGTTAAACTGCACAAAGTAGTTTAATTTTATGCAGAATCGAAGGTAAAAGCAAGTTATCGTGCTTAAGAAATTAAAATTATCTCCTTCCTTATTCCAGCGGTGAGGCCCCCTGAGAGCTGGAGGTTAATGGAGATAATTTGAAGCTTTGTAATTTATAGAGGCCCCTGCTAAACTGACAAAAGTAGTCAAATAGTAGCCAGAATAAAGTGAAATGGACGTCACTGATACTGAAAAAGGTTAAATTATCTCCTATCTTCTTCCAGTGGCGAGGTACCCCGAGAGCTGGAGGTTCCGTAAAGTCGGTCATATATCCCTATATGTTTGGGTATTCCTGCCCTGAACCTCCTGTGGGTCTGAGTAACCCCAACCCCGCCCTCAGCAGTGACGTCTGTCTGGCCAACACCCCGGAGAATGGCAAGCATATCGTCGCAAACAGGGACATCAGCCCAGGTGAGTCCGAATTTACACTAATCTCTTCATGTGTGCTTCCAAGAATACTACACCACTACCCTCGCTCCACCTTATATAATTATATATTTAATCATGTATGTTGATGTATCAGTGAGATGCGTACTATACTGGAATTCACGGGAGCCTTCTCCTAAAGTCAAATTCGGTAACTCAAATAACTGTTATTACTTGTTTTAACCAGATGACCATATCATCTGAACATATTTGTTTTTGTAAACCTCATCATATATCTATATTACTGTATGCCATGTACGTCGAATGTTTATGTAAATTTAAGAAAACAATGCAATATAAGGAGGTTTTTTTTGTTTTGTCAGACGTCCTAATTCCCGAGAAGAGTTGGCCATGAACATTAGGCTTTTGTCACGAATCGCTAGGTCAAGATGCCCGGGCTTGACATCTACCAATAAGATTTTGACAGAGCGGGCTCGACCCGCCGATCCTTTGATCAGCAACCAACGCTCTACTGACTATGCCACGGCTTGTAAAATTCATGCGTGCGTTAAATATACAACTGTTAGTCTCATTTTCTCAACAAAGACAACAAACTTGGCACAAATTTCACAGTGTCCACATGTTAATTTCTACTGTATATGTTAACAACTTTCTATTAAAACACTTATATGGTAAAATAATAAATACACCCAGGAATAAAACAAACTAAACTTTTAGAGCGGAAACTCTCCATAATATTAGTGCTTCATGATGGTTAGGTCTGAAATATTTGTTTTATCCGGATGATCTGGAGAGAAAAACATCCAATTTGTTTTTGTAAACAAGTTAATTCCTTGTTCACCTGGTTGGCTCCGTGTACAGCTGCCCTAGTAATGACCGTTGCTCTCCGTTATCATACACATAGAAATATAATACACATGGTTGAAATAAGAATGTACACACATACACACACATACTGTACACACACACACACACACACACACACACACACACACACACACACACACACACACACACACACACACACACACATACACACACACAACCAAGTGATGGTGTGTTTATTGGTACAAATGTCTATTGTGCATGCTTATGAGTACATTATTCGATTTTTAAACTTTAATAACACAATCTAAATCAAACTTAACCTAACCTAACCTACCTAACAAAATATAATCTAACCTACCTACCCTAACCTAATTTTAAACACTCTATTTTGAAGATGTGTGTACGCTTAAACTGTCACCCCAAACTACATGTACTTGCAAGCCTACATATTTATTTAATGTTGTATCTTTTAACACAGCACCGCTTGGCCACACACACACAACTCACCCCTACACACAACTCACCCATACACACAACTCACCCACACTCACTCATTCTCAAACACACACACTCACACACACAGTGACTCACTCACTCACAAGCACACCCAAACAAACACACAACAAACTGTTCCTTTGTACATTGTCAGCCAATGGCTGCAACTATCAATAAACCGTGTATTATAATTATTATTACACACACACACACACACACACACACACACCACACACACACACACACACACACACACACTTACACTTACACTGGACAACAAAGACAAATGTTCTGGTATGGTGTTCGGGTGATGATCCCACCTTGTTTCACCGAATTACACCCATTAAGGGGGGGGGGGGGTTGCTTTTTCTCCCTCATGTTTAGTCCCATTAGCTTTGAGATGTTAAGACGTTTATTCTATTAGTTTGGCGATTTAAAACAAAATCGGCCCATTTCTTTCTTAATTTAAATAAATTTCATGCCATTAAGTGTCGAGTTTTCCTTTCGAGCGATAGCGATCCTGTAATAGGAGGAACTAGCATTCGGCCAGGACATTTTTCTACCGAACAATTTACACATTTATCTTGAAGGGTGTCTTTTTTTTTTTTTTTTAAGCTTGATGGAGGTCTAGCGATGAAACTTTAAATTAGATAAATAGATTTAATAGACCCAAAAATGACCACTACCCCATTAAATCCACCGTCATATTTACCTCTACACATATGGGTGGGTGTACCGCTGGTTGCATGATCACGTTATGTGTGTGTATATTATGTTGTTGTGGAAGCTCTCTAGTTTGTTGCGTTTGTATGATGTATGTAGTATATTTGTGTACATGTGTCTTATGTGCGTGTATAAATGTATGTATATTCGTGTATTTGTCTGTGCAAGCTGTAGTTTTATGCGTGTGTATGGTGTATGTAGTATATTTGTGTACGTGTTATATTTTTCTGTTCAAGCTGTAGTTTTATGCGTGCGTATGATGTATGTAGTATATTTGTGTACGTGTGTTGTATTTGTCTATGCAAGCTGTAGTTTTATGCGTGTGTATGATGTATGTAGTATATTTGTGTACGTGTGTATGGTGTATGTAGTATATTTGTGTACGTGTGTTATATTTGTCTGTGCAAGCTGTAGTTTTATGCGTGTGTATGGTGTATGTAGTATGTTTGTGTACGTGTGTTATATTTGTCTGTTCAAGCTGTAGTTTTATGCGTGTGTATGATGTATGTAGTATATTTGTGTACGTGTGTTATATTTGTCTGTGCAAGCTGTAGTTTTATGCGTGTGTATGATGTATGTAGTATATTTGTGTACGTGTGTTATATTTGTCTGTGCAAGCTGTAGTTTTATGCGTGTGTATGGTGTATGTAGTATGTTTGTGTACATGTGTTATATGCACGTGTATAAATGTATTTATATATGTGTATTTGTGCGTGCAAGCTGTATTGTTATGTGTTTGTATGATATAATGTATATAGCATATGTGTGCAAGCGTGTCTTATGCGTGTGTGTAGATGTTAGTGTGTAAATGTATGTACATGTAAGTGTGCATAGTTTGTTGTGGAAACTCTATTGTTATGCGTTTGTGTGATATATCGTATGTTGAATACTTGTGTTTTTTTTTTTTTTTTGTGCGAGTGAGGGATTCAAAAGGCAGAACTGCCCATAACGAGTGACTCCCTCAAAGTTGAAAGAGTGACAGGGCCAAAATCAAGGGACGTTTGAGCAAAATTGCCTGGAGACACGGAGTTTGAAGCAATTTAAGTCATAGGATGAGGGAAAAACTGATTCTGGGAGAGAGTTCCAGTTCAGCTGTTGAATAGAAGAAAGACTGAGAATAATGTCTCGCTCTTGGGTTGGAGAGTTGCACAGAGTAGGGTGGGATTGTGTTGCAAGACGGGTGCTACATGCTCTACGAAGGGGGGGTGGTATACACTGAGAGATTCTGAGGAACACTGATTATTGTAATAGCGGTAGAATAGTGAGAGAGATGCAACATTGCGGCGAAGAGAGAGAGACTGCAGGGAATTAGTGAGCGGACATTAGTTAATGAGACGGAAGGCTCTCCTTTCTACTATGTGCAGAAGTGCTGTGTGAGAGGATTTCCCCCACATGTATGAACAATACTAAACACATGGACGCACTGTGCCCCTGTACAGAGTAAGAAGCTGCGCAAGGGTAAAGAACCCCCGGAGGCAGTTGAGCACACCCAGCTTCTGGGAAGCTGTTTTAGCAAGAGTCGTAATATGATCTTTCCAAGAGAGATCGGAAGAAAAAGAGACAACAAGAATATCAAGAGAAGATGAAGAGGTAATTTGTATGTTGTTGAAGAGTAAGTCATAGTTTTCTGGAAGGGGGTGATGAGTAGACAGATGAAGAAATCGAGTTTTGGAAGCATTGAAAGGTTTTCTCTACCCCAGTTAGAAATAGTAGAGAGATCAGAATATCTCTGATCTGTGCTATATGGCTTCATTACGTGAGTTTTGGTGTTCCTGCTGCGAGTGATTTCGAGGAAGGATAGTTGAATAGTGCAATGTAGAGTCGTCAGCATATGAGTGAATGGGGCTGGAGGTGCAATTGAGAAGGTCGTTAATGAATAAAAGGAAGAAAATTAGATATAGGACAGAACCCTGAGGAACGCCGGAGTTGATAGGTTGAGGAAGTGAACGGTGGCCGTTCACAACCACAACTATGGAACGGTTGGAAAGGAAATTAGAGACAAAGGCACAAGTGGAGGGATAGATATCGAAGGAGGGTAGTTTGAAAATAAGGGATTTGTGCCAGACTCTATTGAAGGCCTTCGATATGTCTAGTGCAACAGAAATAGTCTCATCAAAGTACCGAATGGAGGATGACCAAGAGTTTGTAATATATGAAAGAAGATCACCAGTAGAGCGGCCCTTGAGGAAGCCATACTGGCGGTCTGAGAGTAGGTTATGGGAAGATAAATACTTAAGAAATTTTGAGGCAAGAATTGTTTCAAAAACTTTAAAGATACAGGAGATGAGAGCAATTGGACGATAGTTGGAGGGTTGAGAGCGGTCACCCTTCTTTGGGACAGGTTGAATGAGAGCAAACTTCCAGCAAGAACAAAGACGTTAGAGGACAGACAGAAGAGAAAAGATTTACAGTATAAGCAGAAGCATTAGAAGTTAAAAATAAGTCAAGACAGCACGGAAGCAAATTTTTTTAATACAACAGGAGGGACACCATCCGGTCGGGTCCGTATGCCTTCTTAGTATTAAGCCCTGAGAGGGTGGAAAGTACATCCTTGGAAGCGATTATTGTTTTAGGCATAAGTAGGAGAGAGAGAGGGGGTGGAGAGGGATGAATAGTACCGGAATCATCCCAAGTGGAGTTTTTAGCGAAAGTGTTAGCGAAGAGTTCAAGTTTGTCTGAGGAAGAAGTGACGGTAGTGCCGTCAGAGTGGAAAAGAGGAGCGAAAGATGCAGAAGAAAAATTGTTGGAGATGTTTTTGGCTAGATGCCAGAAGGCTTGGGAAGAGCTAGAGTTGGATAGTTCAGTACATTTATTAATGATGAAAGAGTGTTTGGTGAGTCGAAGAACAGATTTGGCTTGATGCCGGGCAGAAACATAGTAAGTATGAGATTCTTGAGTTCGAAGGCGACGGTACCGTTTGAATGCTTCATCCTTATTGCGGACAGCAGTAGAATAAGTGTGAGTAAACCAAAAAGTTTGTTGCATTAGACTGAGAGAAAGAATATAGAATGTATGCCTCCATACCTGAGAGGATTACCTCAGTAATGCGTTCAGCACTCTCAGCGGGTCCCCGGCCACGGAAGCAGAAGTCATTCCATGGGAAATCAAAGAAGTACTGCCGAAGAGCCTCCCAGTCGGCAGCGCCAATCTGCCAAAAGCGCCACCGGCTGGGAGGATTGGGTGGCAGTACCAGATATTTAGGACAGGTGACAGATATAAGTTTATGGTCGGAGGAGCCCAAAGAAGAGAAAAGATTTACAGTACAAGCAGAAGCGTTAGAAGTTAGAAATAAGTCAAGAATGTTGGGCTGATCTCCAAAACAATCCGGGATATGGGTGGGTTGCTGGACTTACTGCTCTAGGTTATTTAGGATAGAAAAGATGTAGGCTTGTTCACCAGGCTGGTAGGAAGAGTGGAGAGCCATTGGCGGTGAAGAACTTTGAAATTTCCTAGGATGGAAATTTCTGTGAAAGGAGAGATGGATAGAATGTGTTCCACATTAGAAGTTAGATAGTCAAAGAATTTTGGATAGTCAGTAGAATTAGGGGAGAGATAAACAGTGCACACACATTTAGTTTGAGAGTAACAAGAAAGCTGTAGCCAGAGAGTTGACAATTCGGAAGAATCAAAGTTGGAAACACGAGAGAAAGCGAGATTGTTGCAAACATATATGCATGCACATCCACCTTTGGCTTGAAACTGAGGATAGAGATAGTAGGAGGATATAGGGAAGGGTTTGCTGTCAGTAGTCCCATACAACTGAGTTTCGGTGAGAAAGAGAAGATCAGGGTTGGCAGAGGAGAGGTGGTGTTCCACAGAGTAGAAATTAGAGGAAAGGCCACGAATATTGCAGACATTTATAGTAAGAGTAGAAGGTAGTGGTCCAGAGCATTTTGGTGAGTCATTGCCAGGGGTCGGACTAATGGAGGCATTTCTGGTCTCTTCCCCCGCCACCCCCTGGGTTCTCGAAGGCGGGTCAAGATTGCATCATTTATTTGTTTAGTAAAGGTATTGTAGCATGTAAGGTGTTTCTAGTATCATGTATTGATAGGAGCAGATGTTTTGGAGGGCAGGCTGGTGTTGCCCTCAATATTGATGAAACACAGAAAGGATCAGCTAGGGAGGCTAGGTGGTGAAACAGGAGTTCCAGCTGTCCTTATCAACCACCTAGCACTCCTCGGGAGTACTGCCCTGTCTGGCTGGTACCTACAGCCTCCTCCTAACAATTCTGGAGGCGGGGACCTTCGGAGAGTGCTGAACTTATTACCGAGGGCATGAAAGCATACATTCCATTTTCTTTCTCTCAGTCTAATGCAAAAAAATCTTGGTTTACTCACGATTGTTCTACTGTTGTCCGCAACAAGGAGGAAGCATTCAAACGGTACCGGTACCGACGCCTTAAGACTCAGGAATCTCATTCTTCCTATGTTTCTGTTTGGAATCAAGCCAAATCTGTTCATCTGTTCACTTGCCAAACACTCCTTCATTAATAATAACTGCAGTGAACTATCCAACTCTAGCTCTTCCCAAGCTTTCTGGCATCTAGCCAAAATCATCTCCAACAATTGTTCTTCCTCGTCTTTCCCTCCCCTATTCCACTCAAATGGTACAACCATCACTTCTTCCTCCGACAAAGCTAAACTCTTCGCTCAAACTTTTGCTAGAAACGCCACCTTGGATGATTCCTGTGCTATTCCTCCCTCTCCACCCTCATCTATCCTACTTAGGCTTAATATCCTAATCTCTTCTAGAGATGTATTTTCTACCCTCTCTGGGCTTAATACTAAGAAGACGTACGGTCCTGCCTAGGCAAACTCTTTCGTCACTGTCTCTCCTCTAACGTCTTCCCTTCTTGCTGGAAATTTGCTTTCATTCAACCTATCCCAAAGAATGGTGACCACTCTCAACCCTCCAACTATCGTACAATTGCTCTCATCTCTTGTATCTCTAAAGTCTTTTAAACTATTCTTGCTTCCAAATTTCTTAAGCATTTCTCTTCTCATAATCTACTCTCAGATGGCCAGATGGCTTCCTTAACCCATTGGCTGCGGGAGTCGTTCCCAAACGCCATGGCAATTTACAGCAATCTACAGGCTTTTAAAGCCTGTTATAGCCATAGAAATCAAGTGTCAGTGGGCGGGAGTGCGAGGGCCCTACCTTCGGTCGCCAGCACGTCTGTCCGTGCACTGAGACCCGAGCCCCTGGTCTCAGCAGTGCTGCAAAAAAGCGCTACATTGTTAATAAATAGCGAGTTTTTCCCAATGTCTATGGTAGCGCTGCGGGTGAACTACGCGAGCTACGAAGCTCATTCTAGTGTCATTTTGAAGCTATTTTTGTCTAGTTTTCAGCTGAATGCATTAAATTTCATGCAGACACCTGATTAATCATTTAGGAGTGCCTGAATATGCCCTAAATAGGCCAAATATGCCCGCAGCATAAGTGTTAAGGGTCGCTCTACTGGTGATTTTCTTTAATTTCTTACTAACTCCCGGCCATTCTCCTTTCGGAACTTCGGTGAGACCTTCACTTTTGCGGTAAACATATTGAAGGCCTTCGATAGAGTCTGGCACAAATCTTTAATTTCTAAACTACCCTCCTTCGGTTTCTATCCCACCATCTGTGCCTTTTTCTCTAATTTCCTTTCCGGCCGTTCCATAGCTGCAGTTGTGGACAGCCATCGCTCACTTCCTCATCCTATCAACTCCCGTTTCCTCAGGGTTCTGTTCTATCTCCCATTCTTTTTCTAATTTTCATAAATTATCATCTCAACTGAACCTCCAGTCCCATCCATTCATACCAGACAACTCTACCTTACACTACTCAATTAATTTTTCAAAATGCCACAGCCAGCAATCTCTCAAAACCAAACTTATTGAAGCCACACACCACTTATCCGCTGATCTAACTACTATTTCCAATTGGGGCAGAGAAAACCTTGTTGCTTTTAATGCTTCTAAAACCCAATTTCTCCATATTACTACCCAGAGGACTATCCCATATATTTCAACAATACAAAAATCAATCCTTCATCTGCTCTCAATATTCTTGGTGTCTCTTTTTCTTCCGCTCTCTCTTGGAGGGCCCATCTTACCAGTTTTGCCAAGGCAGCCTCCTAGAAGCTGGGTGTGCTCAACCATCTTTAAGTTTTTTTTTACCCCTGCCCAGCTTCTTGCTCTGTCTAGGGGCACAGTGTGTCCTTCTATTGAGTATTGTTCACATGTGTGGGGAGGATCCTCTCACACTACACTCCTAGACAAAGTAGAAAGGAAAGCCTTTCGTATAATTAACTCCCATCCACTCACCAACTCTCTGCAATCTCTTCCTCTTCGCCGCAATGTTGCATCTCTCTTGATATTCTATCGCTACTACAATAATCAGTGTTCCTCAGAGCTCTCCCAGTGTAGCCTATACCACCTCCTCTACATAGGGTACGTAGTACCCGTTTTGCAACACAATCCCACCCCTACTCTGTGCAACTCTCCAACCCAAGAGTAAAACGTTATTCTCAGTCTTTCTTCTATTCAACTGCTGAGCTCTGGAACTGTCTCCCAGAATCAGTTTTTCCCTCTTTTTATGACTTAAATTGCTGCAAACTCCGTGTGTACAGGCATTTTGGCTCGAACGTCCCTTGATTTTGGCCCTGTCACTCTTTCAACTCTGGGGGAGGCACTTGCTACAGGCAGTTCTGCCTTTTGTCTCCCTCACTGACATAGAAAAACAAAAGCAAATGTTTAAGGCGAACTTGTGGGCGCGAAAGAGTTAATTGAGATAGTATTTTGCCCTCTAATACCTAGATATCCTTCCTACGTTACATATAATCGTCATCTGATATGCATAATATAATGGACAAATGTGTTTTAGATTCTCAAGGGGTTGATATCAAGCAATGTATTTAGTTTGATGTCTTTGACTTACCGTAAAATCATGTTATGCAGCTAGACTGGTTGCATATTTTACTCTTGTTTTAGCTTACTTCCTTGGTGTGCATACTGTATACGGAGAGGTACTGCGTTGTTTTTTTTGTTTTTGTTTTTCCTATGTAAATGAGGCAGGCAAAAGGCATAACTGCCTACAACGAGTGCCTCCCCCAGATTGCAAAGAGTGACAGGGCCGAAATCAAGGGACGTTCGAGCTAAAATGCCTGGACACACAGAGTTTGAAGAAATTTAAGTCATAGGAAGAGGGAAAGACTGATTCTGGGTGAGAGTTCCAGAGCTCAGCAGTTGAATAGAAGAAAGTCTGAGAATATCATTTTACTCTTGGGTTGGTGAGTAGCACAGAGTAGGGGTGGGATTGTGTTGCAAGGCGGGTACTACATACCCTACGTAGAGGAGGTGGTATACACTGAGAAAGTTCCGAGGAACACTGATTATTGTAGTAGCGATAGAATAGCGAGAAATTACCATATACCCTGTTCCAAATACGTAGTACAAAACTCTGGAAAGCTAACCTCTATAACTTACAAACTAGTAGAGTAATCCAGCTAATATTTCTACCATTTGGGAAGGGTCAGCCGGGAATAGGTGTGGACATTTACAGCCCATTTACTCTAGCCCATTTTTGAGTTGTAGAGGATATAATTCACGATTTCTGGCCTATATACTTGGAACAGGATATTAGTTTGACGATGAAAAACAAAATAGATATACAGTATACCTGTATGTATACCTGTATGTATATCCATGTTATGCTAGAATGTTCATTAACCCCCTCTGTACCGGCGACTTATTTTTAATTATATTCTAGCTACATTTAGACGATAGTGTGCAGTTTAAGAAGGATCGATGGTAACAAAAAGGGTTCAAAGGGTTCAGTGAGATAGTTCTAAGTCTGTTAATTGCTGGAGGCCCTTTATAAACTGAATGAAATCGTCTAGTAGTAGGCAGAATATAATTAAAAAGACGTCGCCGGAATATAATGGGTAGATGTAATTACTCATGAAAAAGGTATCCATATTACTGCACAAGTTTGGCCTCAGGGACTGGTGACTCAGTAAACGCCACTACAATATTAATGTACCGTGTTAGAGTAAAAGGCTTTTACAACCCCGCCTCTGGTTCAAGGTAAAGTCAACTTTAGTGAGCCTTTCGTTAACCCTTTGAAGATTGTGACCCATATTGACGGTATATTCTGGCTATAATTATTTCAATTCAATTAAAACAACAAATGTCATGAACGTACAGCTTACAGAACAGGCAATACATATAACAAAATATATGCAATTCATGAACAACAGGGCTGGATACCTGCTGGTATATTATGCCCTCAGGGTCATTTACATTACTATATTTATGACAAAGGGAAAGTGTTAGTAAAAAGAAACAATACTAATAATTACACATTAAACTATGCTATCTCATAATGACCATCATAGTACATAATTAATGTAATGGTCACAAATAAATTGTTTTCATCTACTCGTGTAGGAAGAATATTAACGCAGGTTATCAATTTGTTTGTGATATATACCATGGCCGTTCTACCTCGGGGAACATGTTAATGACTTATCTGTCTAGTATTATAAGAATGCACATCCTCATTTGTGTTAAAACATATTTAGGTATTACATGTGTTCTTGAATGCACACATAGTTTTTACTATGCAATACTGAATGAGGTTAGAAAATGGCAAAATTCTTAATGACTTAAACAATGGGTCAGAATGTGCTCTAAAATTGGAACTTGTAACAGTCCTTATGGCTCTCTTTTGTTGTTTTACAAGACGTTGACTATAGCAGATATTGGCCGATCTCCAGACCTCTATACCATAGGTAAGATATGGATATATGAAAGAGTTATATAATGTAATAAATGTTTGAGTAGCTAGAATTGTTCTTGCTTTACACAGAATGTCAATACTTTGCTATTTTACTTTTGATGTGTATAATGTGATGGCTCCATGACAGGTTAGTGTCAATTATTACTTGGTACTTTCTACTCTTGATTATTTTGTTTTGCCTATGCAAAATGTTCAAATGGGGTTTTATTGATTTACCTCTAGATTTGAATATCATATAGTGAATGTTCAAAGTGTTAAGTGACAACTTATTATCATAGATCCAATCTATAAGTTTATTTAATTCACCATTCATTAAATGGATTACTTTTTCTATATTATTACCACTAATAAAATAAATTGGCATCAGCAAAAATAATTGGTAAAAATAGCGAAGAAATCGAAGAAATATTAACCTTTATATCGTGTACGTATATTAAGAATAATAGAGGTCCAAGGATCGAACCTTGGGGAACTCCACTTTTTACTTAACTTGTATCAGAAATTGAATCATTAAATAATATATTTTGATGCCTATTCATTAAGTAGCTTTCAAACCAGTTATATGCACATCCCCTTATACCATATCTTTGCAATTTCATTACCAAAATGTCATGATCCACCGTATCTATCGAAAGTTTTGCTCAAATACAAAAACACTCCTACCTCACAATTACCGTCATCTAATTCACATGAAAAACAAATTCAATTAAAGTAATCAGTGTTAAATCTGTTCCCTGTGCTTATCTGAATCCAAACTGGTACTTGTATAGAAGATTATGTTTATACAAAAATGTCATTAATCTTTAATTCATAATATGTGCACAAATCTTAGAAAATACAGAAAAGACCGAAACTGGTCGATGTTATTGGGATGGAATTTGTGCTGTACCTAGTATCAGTGCATTACCACAAAGCCAACCAAAACGCTAACAATATACCCTAATTGTTCCCTGATTAAATTGCACTGTATGAATATTCCCATATTCAAAATATGCTACAGAGGAGCAATGCCTAGTGAGTTAATTGCTCAATAGATGGCGTTCTGAGAGTGAGGGTCCGAGTTTTGGGGGTCAGATGGTGAAGCGCAAAGGCAAAGCAGCTCCAGAGATGGGGCTGCTTCGAGTCGTGAGTAGGCAACCAAGCTCTAAGTGCTTCACATGTCTCACTCCTAAGACTGGAAAAAGAACTCACAGGCTTCACCGTGTTGAAAGGTTGAACGTACAGGGTCTCAGTCTATGCCCGAGAGGGAGTAAGTTGGAATATAGAAACAAATAAAATAAAATAAAAGTAGAAATTCAACTCTCATAGAGTAATATAATAAATACAAAAATAATGTTTACAATCCACAAAATGAGTTATTATCTCGAGACAGTTATTGCAACTCCTCACTTAACATATAAATAACCAGCAACCAGTTAATTATATAATAAACCATCCAATTAGTTAAACACCTAATTGTTCATCTTAACCCCTTGAAGCTCTGACGCGTTTTAGCAGTTTAATTTGGGTATCATTAGACAAGTTTATGCAGCTTAGGAATGATCTGTGGGTATTTAAATGGTAAAGACTTTCGCAATCAACCCTCTGACTTCCATATACCCTTACTAATCTGAATAAAATCGTCTAATAATGACCAGAGAAAAGAACAGAAATGCGTATTGGAGCTTGAAAGGGTTAAAAATCATCTAACGATACTTGATTATTTCTCTCGACACTTATTAAAAACACGCACACATTCATTCTCTCTCTCTCTCTCGTCGAGCCCGACGCGCCAACCCGCCAACAGCACTTCGCTCTCGCTGCTCGAAATCTGACCATAACTTGAGTACTCCATCACTCATCCCCTTATTTGTTTGCATGAGCTGTAGCTAAGCTCTAGCTTAACTGCCCTGTAGTTGCTTTGCATGTAATTTTGCTGTGTTTTTGACTGATAAACGTTTGTTTATCGAGACTGCTTTTGTTTACATTTGTACCGGTTAGTGACGACCGACGCTCTAAAGTAAACAAACTATTTGCTTGTTTCATATTATAAAGTTCTGGCACTTATTGTAGATATTTTAGCCCTCACTGTAGTTAAGTGCTTAGCAAACCACCCAGTAGTTATCTTGCATGACATTGTACTGTAGTTTTGACTGATAAACGTTTGTTTTTCAAAATTCTATTTGTCAGGTTAGTAGAGACGCCGCCGATACCAGCGCCACCTGTGTACGCATAAACAAACCCTCTTCTTGTATTTTATATATCAAAGTCTAGCCAATACTGTACTTGGTTGAACTTTTTTATCTTGGTTATCTATATAAATCGCACACTAACATTTGTCAAGATAGTTTTAATATTGGGTTAGAATAATTTAGTTACTGTAATACATTTTGATAGCCTATTTATTAATCGCATTTCAGATACTTGTCACCATAATAGGCCTCTCACACTCTTGCCAGGGATATTACTAACTCCATTATTATTATTATTGTGTCGACCACTGTATAAACTAATATACAGGCTTTAGCCTAACTGTGTCATACTGCTAACATAATTTTATTTTTATTTTCAGGCATAAAATTATGTTCTATTGCTAACATATTCTTTTTGTGATCAACATATTCTTTTTGTGATTTACAGGCATTAATTGTACCATATTGCTAACCAATATTTGTTGTTACTGTACTGTATACTGCTTTCCAGTGTTCTCACTAGGCTAAATTAACCCTCTCCCCTTTTTTCTCCCAGTAAATTTTGTAACAAATTACTAGTCCATTTACAATTTTCAGGCTTTAACTGTGTCATACTGCTAACATCAATTTTTTTTTTTTTTTTTATTTTCAGGCATAAATTGTGTTCTATTGCTAACATATTTTTTGTGATTTACAGCCACAATATTCTTTTTGTGATTAACATATTATTTTTGTGATTTACAGGCATTAATTGTACCATATTGCTAACAAATATTTTTTGTTACTGTACTGTATACTGTTTTCCATTTTTTTCACTAGGCTACATTAACCCTCTCCCACTTTTTTTTTTCCAGTAAATTTTGTAACAAATTTCTAGTCCATTTGTGATTTTCAGGCTTTAACTGTGTCATACTGCTAACATAATTTTTTGTTTTTTTCAGGCATAAATTGTGTTCTATTGCTAACATATTTTTTGTGATTTACAGGCATATTAATTTTATCATATTGCTAACAAATTTTTTTGTGATTTTCAGGAATTAATTGTATCACATTGCTAACATACATTTTTTGTGATTTTCAGGCTTTAATTGTACCATTTTGCTAACATAAATTTGTGTGATTTTCAGGCATATTGTGATTATATCGTCATGGCGCCGCAACGAACCTGCACGAGTTGTTCCGGTAAATTTGGCCCTACCATGTTTGTTGATACTGATGTCCAAATTTGTAGATTTTGCCAGCTCCGAGAGAAGATTGCGGATGAATTGAATGCAGCTCACCGCAAGATCGATGCCCTGACTACGAAGCTTGAATCCCTTCAAGAATTTGCCACACTCAACGTAGGAGTGCCCTCGGCCCAAGAAACCACTACTATGTCAACCGCCATTCCAGTGCATACAGTACCGGTACCCACACCAGCAGCTACCTTAGATGTTGCAGATAATAATAATGACTCTACTCTCACTCCCCCCCAGGACAACTTTCAGTTAGTGAGAAACAATGTCCATCCCAGTACCAGTACCAGGAAGGTCATCCCGACAACATGCCAAAACCGCTTCAAAATTCTGGCTATTGACGAGGAAGAGGAAACGGAAGAAGTTCGGCTTGTGGGCGACTCCATGGTCCGTGGCCAACTAACCGAGTTCTGCGCCAGGGCACCCAGGACCAGAAAGCGAATCTGTATCCCAGGTGGCGGCGTGGATGACATTGTTGCGGCTCTGGAAGAGGTTTCCAGGCTCGCCCCCGCAAGCACTACGTACATCATCCACGTTGGATCTAACGATGTCCAACGGACGCGGTCAGAGGAACTACTTTGCAAGTACCGGCGGCTGATCAGGTCCTTCAAGGAAAAATCTAATAGAATCTTAATTTCAGGAATTGTTCCCCGGATTGATGTAGAAAACCGATTCTACAACATAGCTACCAGTACAAATCGCCGACTAGCCAAACTCTGCAGGGGGGAGAACATCGGCTTTGTCGACACGTGGGATAATTTTTACTATGATAAATCTTTGTTTTCAGGAGATGGTGTACATCTCAATGAAGTAGGAGCTGCACGTCTTGGTCGTCTGCTGAACGATGCAGTCAAGGATTTCCGTTCAAAAAACGGGGTCAACCAGACCCAAGACAGGGTAGTGTAAGTCAAATACGAACTGAAAATTCAGACAATGCACAATCAGTAACATCCAACTCTAATACTCTTAAGGTGTTTTATGTAAATGCTCGTAGCATACGCAATAAATTTTCAGATCTAGAGGAAATCGTGTTTACAGAACATTATGATATAATCGGCATTACAGAATCTTGGTTAAATACGGAAGACAGAGACTTTTTAGCCGAATATACGCTTCCTGGTTATACAATGTTTGAGAAAAGTCGGATCAATAGAAATGGAGGAGGAGTTCTGTTTTTTATAAAGGAAAGTCTTAATCCCGTCTTAATGTCAAAACCTCAAATTGCGAATATAGACATATCTTACGTACTATTAAATAATAAACGAGGAACTAAAATAACACTAGCTTTATTATACAGACCCCCATCTCAATCAGTGCAAACTGACAGTGAAATTTATGAACAAATTGCAGAAATAACTAACATACAAGATACCGTAATTCTTGGCGATTTCAACTTACCCGTGACTAAATGGGGCGATATTCTTACTTCACACTCTGGACACGACCTCTATGCTAACTTGCAAGAGAGTTCACTTTTTCAATTTGTACAATCTCCGACCCGTGGTAATAATGTGCTTGACCTTGTACTCGCAACAAAAGAAGAATTAATAGAGAATTTGAATGTTGGTGATGAATTCAGTAACAGCGACCATCGTACGATAACTTTCACTTTAAAGTTTACTGGTAACAAATCAAATAGCAGCATTGAGAAAGTCCCTAATTTCAAGAAAGCAAATTTTCATAAACTTAAATCAAAACTTAAAGAAACTGACTGGAGCTTTCTGACTAACAATAACGACATAAATACATCTTGGGAGTGTTTCACAACCACTTACCTTAAGGCAGTGCAAGACTGCATACCATCGAAAATACGGCGTCCAGGCCAAAATGATAAGCCCAAATGGTGGAATAAAGATATTTCAGACTGTCTGCTTGCTAAAAAATTTGCTAATGATAGATTAAAATCCTCACAAAATGACGAAGAACGGGTGAAATTTGTAGAGCTACGACGCAAAGCCAAAAAGTTAATTAAGCAAAGTAAAAAGACCCTGGAGTTACATGTTGCGAATCAAAGTAAAACAAACCCGAAAGAATTTTATAGTTATATCAGAAAGAAAAAAGTAGTTACTTCAACTGTTGGACCGTTAGTCGATGAAAATGGAGAATACACCAAAGACGAAGTACAAATGAGTAATGCCCTCAATACCTTCTTTGCATCAGTTTTTACAACCGAAGACCTCAGTGATATCCCTACACCATCGCCGATTCAGATTGATAATTCAGATGTTCTAAGCAATATCACCGTTACAGAGAGAGAAGTATTGAATTGTTTAGATAAACTCAAGGTAAAAAAAACGCCTGGACCTGATACAATCTCACCTAGAGTTCTAAAGGAAGCTAAGGATGAGCTCTCCAAACCACTGACATTGCTATTCAATGAATCCTTGCAGTCTGGGACTATGCCTGATCAGTGGAAGCTAGCCAACGTAACACCGATATTCAAAAAAGGCAGCAAATCCCTACCCAGTAACTATCGTCCAATTAGCTTAACCTCAATTGTATGTAAAATGCTAGAAACGGTCATAAGAGACAGACTCGTAAATCACTTAGAGGCAAATAACTTACTTAAAGATACTCAACACGGCTTTCATAAAAAACGTTCCTGTTTAACAAACCTCTTAGACTTCTTCCACGATATCTTCAACCTCTACGATGAGAGTAAAGCTGTAGATATTATATACCTTGATTTTCAAAAGGCCTTTGACAAAGTTCCCCACAAACGATTACTGCTAAAACTAAAAGCGCATGGAATACAAGACGGTGTGTTGAAATGGATAGAAAATTGGCTCAGCGACAGACAGCAAAGAGTAGTCATAAACGGTAAGGCATCTAAATGGACCAATGTAAGTAGTGGGGTACCCCAGGGATCGGTACTAGGACCAATTCTCTTTCTAATTTACATCAACGACATAGATGAGGGTCTCACCTGTACAGTCTCGAAATTTGCTGACGATACAAAAATTGCAAATAGCGTACTCTCAAAAGAACAAGTTGACGATATGCAACACAATCTAGATAAATTGTCATGTTGGGCCCAAATTTGGCAAATGAGTTTCAATGCGGATAAATGTAAAGTACTACATATCGGATACCTAAATGAGAAAGCAAACTATTCGATGAATGGCACTCAGCTTAAGAATGTAAACAAAGAAACCGATCTGGGAGTAACAATATCGAGTAACCTAAAACCGAGTCAACAATGTTCAGAAGTTGTTAAGAAGGCAAACAAAATAATTGGCTTTATAGGCAGGTCATTTGAGCATAAATCCAAAGATGTTATCCTAACCCTTTACAATTCCTTAGTCCGCCCTCTTCTGGAATACTGCGTTCAATCCTGGTGCCCTTATTACCAAAAAGATATAAACAAGCTAGAACGAGTTCAACGTAGAGTTACCAAAATGATACCTAGCCTAAAGAACAAACCATACGAAGAGCGTCTTAGAGAATTAAATCTATTTCCTTTAACCCAGCGCAGATTAAGAGGCGACTTAATTCAAGTGTTCAAAATCATCAAAGGCATAGACAATATGAACTGTAGTAAGTACTTCACTATCGACCAATCTAATTACACGCGGGGAAACGGTTGCAAAATTATTGGTAAATCTTTTAACTCACACGAATCTAAGAATTTCTTCTTCAATCGAGTTGTCAACTTGTGGAATGGGCTTCCCCGAGACGTTATAGACTGCAGCACCGTTGATTCATTTAAACTCCGCTTAGACAAATATCTCGCATCAAACCCGCGACTGACTGCGTTTGTAAATGAATAACTTTATTGTATACCCCCCTCAGTTACTAACCCATCTGTCCCCTACTAACTTCCTAATCCTGCCACGGACATTAGTTCTAGGGCAGTAGTTCCCTTTCCAATGTTCCCTTACCCACTCTAAACCACTGTTTGGACACTTGATCCTCAGTGTTTTGGAGGACAAGCAGCCTAGAAGGGTCACTAGACCTGTTGTTGCTTGATTTCCTTTGTACTCCTTTGTACTCTCTCTCTCTCTCTCTCTCTCTCTCTCTCTCTCTCTCTCTCTCTCTCTCTCTCTCTCTCTCTCTCTAATATATATATACATTTCAATAATATCAATAATATCATCCCCACCTCCCTCCTTAATAGACCTCTTAAACGATTGTATACAGCGTAGGAGAGATCTGTGGCATTTAGGAGGGTAAAGGCAATGTCAATCAACCCTCTGACTTTCATATATCCTTCGTAATATCAATAAAACATTAGCCAGACAACAGAACAGAAATGCGTTATCGGATATTCTAAGGGTTTTTAACTTAGAGTTTCATTATACCCTTGTTGACCTTTCAGGAGACAAGCTATATTATATTTGGAGTTTGTCTGCATTTATGAATACATTTCTTATACACTTTGTTTTGGAAGTTATTAATGAATTGTGATCCATTGTTCATACTATTCTTTAGTCTGGAACGGGGTACCTAAGTTATTGATTCAACTGTGTGATGACAACCTTATTATGTATTTCAAAGCATACTTGCAGAAGCTAAGTATTATTAAGTTACCTCCACCAACCGACTTTACTCGTAAACTCAATTTAGGGGAGATCTCCACTTAATGGATTTTTTTCTTGACCCCTTTCTCCCTCATGTTTATCCCCATTGCTTTTGATATTATAAAACGTTTGCCCCATTAGTTTAGCGATTTTAAGAACTTTCACCCCATATTAAGACCTTTCGTGGCATTCAGGTGTCAATTTTATCCTGGCGAGCGATAGCTAGCCTGTAATTTAAGAGGAACCGGCCTTCGGCCGGGACATTTTTCTAGCGAAAAATGTACAAATATATCTTGAAAGGGACTCAAGGGGGTGTAATTATAAGCTTGATGGAGGTCTAGGTAACAAACTAAATACCTCCCCTTAAAGAAATCAACAAATACATGTGGCAGTCCAGGGATTCGAACCTAGGATGCTCACACCGAAATTCAGTGCATTTATCCATTGCGCTACGAAGTAGAAATGGAAAATGTAATATGCCGACTGATATCCATAAAAAAAACTATTTCTATTAAGGGGGGTCACCGTTTTTTTTTTTTATCTTTATCTCCTTTTCTCTCTTTCCCTGGCTTGTATCCAGTCGGCCCCATTCAGCCAACTGTTTTAAGACGTTTATCCCCATCCAGGTGTCGATTTCTTCCTGACGAGCGATAGCGAGCCAGCATTGTATTGAGAAATCCGGCTTCGCCAGAGACATTTGTCTATCGAAAAATGTACAAATTTAGCTTGCTGTTAAAACAAATATATATATATGCTGGCTCGCTACCGCTCGCCAGGAAAATATTGACACTTGGATAGGGGTAAACGTCTTAAAACAGTAGGCTGAATGGGGCCGAATGGATACAAGCCAAAGGGAGAGGGAGAGAAAGATAAAAAAAAGCGAGGTGGGTTCCCTGAACCTGAATAATGTATTCGTATATCCGCCACGCCTTCATCTCCGCCTCCAGCTCCTTTCCTCATCCCCTTGTACTTCTTCTATTTACCTTCCTTGGAGGCATTAACCCATTCACTACCGGTGCCGTCCTTTTAACTTGATTCTGCCTACTAGTTGACGAGTTTATTCAGTTTAAAAAGGGCCTCTAGCAATTAACAGGCTTCGAACTATCTCGCTTAACCTTTTCCACTACCGCAGATCCTTCTAAAACAGTACAAAATTGTCTAAATATAGCTAGAAGGAAATTAATAATACGTCGCTGGTACAGGAAGGGTTAAGTCATCAACATTTGTACTCGTCTCACTTCACCTATATTCATGTCATGTTACACCATATATATTCATGTCATGTTACACCATATATATTCATGTCATGTTACACCATATATATTCATGTCATGTTACACCATATATATTCATGTCATGTTACACCATATATATTCATGTCATGTTACACCATATATATTCATGTCATGTTACACCATATATATTCATGTCATGTTACACCATATATATTCATGTCATGTTACACCATATATATTCATGTCATGTTACACCATATATATTCATGTCATGTTACACCATATATATTCATGTCATGTTACACCATATATATTCATGTCATGTTACACCATATACTGTATATTCATGTCATGTTACACCATATATATTCATGTCATGTTACACCATATATATTCATGTCATGTTACACCATATATATTCATGTCATGTTACACCATATATATTCATGTCATGTTACACCATATATATTCATGTCATGTTACACCATATATATTCATGTCATGTTACACCATATATATTCATGTCATGTTACACCATATATATTCATGTCATGTTACACCATATATATTCATGTCATGTTACACCATATATATTCATGTCATGTTACACCATATATATTCATGTCATGTTACACCATATATATTCATGTCATGTTACACCATATATATTCATGTCATGTTACACCATATATATTCATGTCATGTTACACCATATATATTTAGTGTTGATGATGGACATTTTCTACATAAAGTCAGAAGTATATCATATGTAATTCTGAAGAAATTTAAAGTGTTATGAGTTACCATGCGAGGGCTAGAGTCTTGGAGCATAATGTATTAAGGGGGGATGAGCGTATTAAGGGGGGATGAGCGTATTAAGGGGGATGAGCGTATTAAGGGGGATGAGCGTATTAAGGGGGGATGAACGTATTAAGGGGGGATGAGCGTATTAAGGGGGGATGAGCGTATTAAGGGGGGATGAGCGTATTAAGGGGGGATGAACGTATTAAGGGGGGATGAGCGTATTTATTAAGGGGGGATGAGCGTATTAAGGGGGGATGAGCGTATTAAGGGGGGATGAGCGTTTATTAAGGGGGGATGAGCGTATTTATTAAGGGGGGATGAGCGTATTTATTAAGGGGGGATGAGCGTATTTATTAAGGGGGGATGAGCGTATTAAGGGGGGATGAGCGTATTAAGGGGGGATGAGCGTGTTTATTAAGGGGGGATGAGCGTATTAAGGGGGGATGAGCGTATTTATTAAGGGGGGATGAGCGTATTTATTTGATCATTTATGCATCTTTTAAAAAAAAACAGTTTCCTCCCTTGACCTCCCATCAAAATTAAAAAAACACACACATCATCCTTCAAGATAAATTTGTATATTTGTTTATAGAAAAATGTCCCGCCGGAGGCCGGTTCCTCTTAAAATAAAGGCTCGCTATCGCTCCCGAGGAATAAAATGGACACTTAACTGACACGAAAAGTCTTATTATCGACAAATATATAGGGCAAAAGGTCTTAAAATCACCGCACTAATGAGCCGAACGTCTTAAAATAAAAATAACAATGGGTTTAAACATGAGGAAGAAGGGGGACCAGAAAAACGACCCGTCTCCCCTTAAGCTTGTTACACTATTTTACCGGTCTAATGAGATATCTTAATCCAAGGGGAAAGGGACGACAGTAATGAGATATCTTAATCCAAGGGGAAGGGGACGACAGTAATGAGATATCTTAATCCAAGGGGAAGGGGGCGACAGTAATGAGATATCTTAATCCAAGGGGAAGGGGGCGACAGTAATGAGATATCTTAATCCAAGGGGAAGGGGACGACAGTAATGAGATATCTTAATCCAAGGGGAAGTGGGCGACAGTAATGAGATATCTTAATCCAAGGGGAAGGGGGCGACAGTATGAAATATCTTAATCCAAGGGGAAGGGGGCGACAGTAATGAGATATCTTAATCCAAGGGGAAGGGGGCGACAGTAATGAGATATCTTAATCCAAGGGGAAGGGGGCGACAGTAATGAGATATCTTAATCCAAGGGGAAGGGGGCGACAGTAATGAGATATCTTAATCCAAGGGGAAGGGGGCGACAGTAATGAGATATCTTAATCCAAGGGGAAGGGGGCGACAGTAATGAGATATCTTAATCCAAGGGGAAGGGGGCGACAGTAATGAGATATCTTAATCCAAGGGGAAGGGGGCGACAGTAATGAGATATCTTAATCCAAGGGAAGGGGGCGACAGTAATGAGATATCTTAATCCAAGGGGAAGGGGACGACAGTAATGAGATATCTTAATCCAAGGGGAAGGGGGCGACAGTAATGAGATATCTTAATCCAAGGGGAAGGGGGCGACAGTAATGAGATATCTTAATCCAAGGGGAAGGGGGCGACAGTAATGAGATATCTTAATCCAAGGGGAAGGGGGCGACAGTATTGAGATATCTTAATCCAAGGGGAAGGGGGCGACAGTAATGAGATATCTTAATCCAAGGGGAAGGGGGCGACAGTATTGAGATATCTTAATCCAAGGGGAAGGGGACGACAGTAATGAGATATCTTAATCCAAGGGGAAGGGGGCGACAGTATTGAGATATCTTAATCCAAGGGGAAGGGGGCGACAGTAATGAGATATCTTAATCCAAGGGGAAGGGGGCGACAGTATTGAGATATCTTAATCCAAGGGGAAGGGGACGACAGTAATGAGATATCTTAATTCAAGGGGAAGGGGGCGACAGTATTGAGATATCTTAATCCAAGGGGAAGGGGACGACAGTATTGAGATATCTTAATCCAAGGGGAAGGGGGCGACAGTATTGAGATATCTTAATCCAAGGGGAAGGGGGCGACAGTAATGAGATATCTTAATCCAAGGGGAAGGGGGCGACAGTAATGAGATATCTTAATCCAAGGGGAAGGGGGCGACAGTAATGAGATATCTTAATCCAAGGGGAAGGGGACGACAGTAATGAGATATCTTAATCCAAGGGGAAGGGGGCGACAGTAATGAGATATCTTAATCCAAGGGGAAGGGGGCGACAGTAATGAGATATCTTAATCCAAGGGGAAGGGGGCGACAGTAATGAGATATCTTAATCCAAGGGGAAGGGGGCGACAGTAATGAGATATCTTAATCCAAGGGGAAGGGGGCGACAGTAATGAGATATCTTAATCCAAGGGGAAGGGGGCGACAGTAATGAGATATCTTAATCCAAGGGGAAGGGGACGACAGTAATGAGATATCTTAATCCAAGGGGAAGGGGGCGACAGTAATGAGATATCTTAATCCAAGGGGAAGGGGGCGACAGTAATGAGATATCTTAATCCAAGGGGAAGGGGCGACAGTAATGAGATATCTTAATCCAAGGGGAAGGGGGCGACAGTAATGAGATATCTTAATCCAAGGGGAAGGGGGCGACAGTAATGAGATATCTTAATCCAAGGGGAAGGGGGCGACAGTAATGAGATATCTTAATCCAAGGGGAAGGGGGCGACAGTAATGAGATATCTTAATCCAAGGGGAAGGGGGCGACAGTAATGAGATATCTTAATCCAAGGGGAAGGGGGCGACAGTAATGAGATATCTTAATCCAAGGGGAAGGGGACGACAGTAATGAGATATCTTAATCCAAGGGGAAGGGGGCGACAGTAATGAGATATCTTAATCCAAGGGGAAGGGGGCGACAGTAATGAGATATCTTAATCCAAGGGGAAGGGGCGACAGTAATGAGATATCTTAATCCAAGGGGAAGGGGGCGACAGTAATGAGATATCTTAATCCAAGGGGAAGGCGGCGACAGTATTGAGATATCTTAATCCAAGGGGAAGGGGGCGACAGTATTGAGATATCTTAATCCAAGGGGAAGGGGGCGACAGTAATGAGATATCTTAATCCAAGGGGAAGGGGGCGACAGTATTGAGATATCTTAATCCAAGGGGAAGGGGGCGACAGTAATGAGATATCTTAATCCAAGGGGAAGGGGGCGACAGTATTGAGATATCTTAATCCAAGGGGAAGGGGACGACAGTAATGAGATATCTTAATTCAAGGGGAAGGGGGCGACAGTATTGAGATATCTTAATTCAAGGGGAAGGGGACGACAGTATTGAGATATCTTAATCCAAGGGGAAGGGGGCGACAGTAATTGGATTACTACCGGTGGACCAGCTCTCATTCTACTGCAACAAAGATACATTATGTTAAGGGAGCTCAGACGGTATTGTGCAGCATAACTTACTGGTTCAGCTAAATGGTTTAAGGAGGTGGTTTAGTTTGCTCTCTAAACCTCTATCGAACTTTTAAAAATACCCACAAGACACCCCTTCGACATAAATTGTTTTATTTTTCGGTAGAAAAATTTCTAGGCCGAAAGCGGATTCCTCTTCAAATACAGCCTCGCTATCGCTCACCAGGAAAACATCGACACCTAAATGGCACGAAAGGTCTCAATATTGGCATAGAAATGGGGAAAAGGTCTGAAAATCGCGAAACTAATGCGGCAAATGTCTTGAAATCTCATAACTAATAGGGCTAAACATGAGGGAGGAGGAGGACTCGAAAAACCAACTGCCTCCCCTTAAACCATGAATGTTAAGGATAGAAGGGAACACTTGGCAAAATGACCTTTAGCTAAATCCCTAATTGAATATAATGCCTCTGTGTTTACATGGGAAAATATAATTGACATTCCAATTCCAGGATTAGTGGATAGGTAAAGTTCTTGCCAGACATATATGTGTGGTTTTTTTCTTTTCTATATGAATGAGGGCTACAAAAGGCATAACTGCCTGCAGCGAGTGCTTCCCCCAGATTTCAAAGAGTACCAGGGCCGAAATCAAGGGACGTTCGAGCTAAAATGCCTGGACACACGGAGTTTGAAGCAATTTAAGTCATAGGAAGAGGGAACGACTGATTCTGGGAGAGAGTTCCAGAGCTCAGCAGTTGAATAGAAGAAAGTCTGAGAATAGCATTTCACTCTTGGGTTGGAGAGTTGCACAAAGTAGGGGTGGGATTGTGTTGCAAGGCGGGTACTACATACCCTACGTAGAGGAGGTGGTATACACTGGGAAAGCTCCGAGGAACACTGATTATTGTAGTAGCGATAGAATAGCGAGAGAGATGCAACATTGCAACGAAGAGAGAAAGATTGCAGAGAGTTGGTGAGTGGACGGGAGTTAATGATACGAAAGGTTTCCTTTCTACTTTGTCTAGGAGTGCGGTGTGAGAGGAACCTCCCCACATATGTGAACAATACTCAATACGAGGACGCACTGTACCCCTGTACAGAGCAAGAAGCTGTGCAGTGGTAAAGAACCCCTTGAGGCGGTTGAGCACAACCAGCTTCTGGGAGGCTGCCTTAGCGAGACTGGTAATATGGTGTTTCCAAGTGAGAGCAGAAGGAAAAGAGACACCGAGAACATTGAGAGAAGATGAAGGGTTGATTTTTGTATTATTGAAGAATAAGGGATAGTCCTCTGGAGGTTCCTGACGGGT
The DNA here is from genome assembly GCA_037953745.1 of Lithodes maja. Classification (NCBI taxonomy): domain Eukaryota; kingdom Metazoa; phylum Arthropoda; class Malacostraca; order Decapoda; family Lithodidae; genus Lithodes; species Lithodes maja. Next base: position 117,257 of record JBAKBP010001904.1, read on the forward strand.
AGTAAGATGGATAAATTGAGTTCTGGAAGCATTAAATGCAACAAGGTTTTCTCTACCCCAATTGGAAATAGTAGCTAGATCAGCAGATAAGCATTTTATGACTTCAATACGTTTACCTTTGAGGGACTGCTGGCTGGGGCATTCTGGAAAACGAATTGAGTGGGGTAAGGTAGAATCGTCTGCATATGAATGGATGAGACTGGATGTACAGTTGAGAAGATCATTTATGACAATTAGAAAGAGAATAGGAGATAGGACAGAACCCTGAAGAACACCGGAGTTGATAGGATGAGGAAATGAGTGATGGCCGTCCACAACTGCAGCTATGGAGCGGCCGGAAAGGAAATTAGAGACAAAGGCACAGATGGAGGGACAGAAACCGAAGGAAGGCAGTTTGGAAATTAAAGATTAGTGCCAGACTCTATCGAAGGCCTTCGATATGTCTAGTGCAACAGAAAAAGTCTCACCGAAGTTGGATGACCAAGAGTTAGTAAGATATGAAAGAAGATCGCCAGTAGAGCGACCCATAAGGAAGCCATACTGGCGATCTGAGAGCAGATTATGAGAAGAGAAATGCTTAAGAAATGTAGAAGCAAGAATAGTTTCAAAAACTTTAGAGATACAAGAGATGAGAGCAATTGGACGATAGTCACCCTTCTTTGGGACAGGTTGAATGAGAGCAAACTTCCAGCAAGAAGGAAAGATGTTAGAGGAGAGACAGAGACGAAAGAGTTTGCCTAGGCAGGGGGTCAGCATGGAAGCACAGTTTTTAAGAACAACAGGAGGAACACCGTCCGGACCGTACGCCTTCTTAGTATTAAGCCCAGAGAGGGTAGAAAGTACATCTTTAGAAGAGATTAGGATATTAGGCATAAGTAGGAGAGAAGGGGTGGAGAGGGAGGAATAGCACCGGAATCATCCAAGGTAGAGTTTCTGGCAAAAGTTTGAGCAAAGAGTTCAGCTTTGTCAGAGGAAGAAGTGATGGTTGTGCCATCAGAGTGGAAAAGGGGAGGGAGAGACGAGGAAGAAAAGTTGTTGGAGAGGTTTTTGGCTAGATTCCAGAAAGCTTGGGAAGAGCTAGAGTTGGATAGTTCAGTGCATTTATTATTGATGAAAGAGTGCTTGGCAAGTCGAAGAACAGATTTGGCTTGATTCCGGGCAGAAACATAGGAAGAATGAGATTCTTGAGTTTTAAGGCGTCGGTACCGTTTGAATGCTTCCTCCTTGTTGTGGACAGCAGTAGAACAAGCGTGAGTAAACCAAGATTTGTTTGCATTATACTGAGAGAAAGAAAATGGAATGTACGCTTCCATGCCAGAGAGGATTACCTCGGTAATGCGTTCAGCACTCTCCGAGGGTCCTCGGCCATGGAAGCAGAAGTCATTCCATGGGAAATCAAAGAAGTACTGCCGGAGAGCAGTACATATATGTACCCAAGAGGAGGTCGCAAAAATAACAGTTAAGGTAAAGGGATTCAAGCCATCTGGCCCAGATGGCTTTCTCCCCAAGTTATACTAGAAGTGCAAGATGAAATCGCACCTTTCTTATCAGGAACCTTTAATAAATCACTAGAAAATAGAGAAGTCCGTAATGACTGGTAACTGGGCAATAAAGGGGATTGGGAGTGTCCCTAAAATTATTGGCCAATTACCATGACTTCAATCATAGTCTATCTATCTATCTATTGCTTGACGCCGTGATCCCCGAAGGGGTGGCCCCGAACGAACCGCCCCCATGCACCTCTGTCCCCAGTCCGTCGACGCCCCCCCCACAACCATCACCGCCTTCGTTTATATACTTCCTCACTCCATCCTTCCACCTCTCTATCGGTCTACCTCTCCCTCTCTGTCCCTCCACCTCGCTCTCGTACACCCTCTTAGTCATTCTCTCGCTTTCCATACGTTCCATTTGGCCGAACTATCTCAAGTTGTTCCTTTTCACACTTTCCAGCACATCTACCTCCACACCACACCTCCTTCTTACTTCCTCATTAGTCTGTCTATCCCTCCATGTAACTCCACACGCACTTCTTAAGTAATTCATTTCCACTGCTCTCACTCTTGGTCTCTCAACAACGTCCATGCTTCGCTTCCGTAAGTCAATGTTGGGATTACCACACTGTCATGCAAGGACTTCTTCACTTCCATACTGACCACCCTATTTCTTGTTACTGCTTTCAGCATTCGTACAACCCTCTTCCCCTGTTGTACCCTCTCCCGCACTTCTTCATCCATAGGGACTATGGATGAAGAAGTGCTCAACACACTGCCCAGATACTTAAAAGAGTTGACGATCTCCATAGCCTGACCATTCAGCTTCATCTCACACTCTGTGACTTCACCCCTTTCGAAGACCATAACCTTGCTATTCCCCGCATTTACCTTCAAATTCTGTTTTTCGCACACTGTTCCAAACTCATTTACCAGACCCTGCAACTCCCATTCATTATCACTTTTCAGAACTGTATCATCCGCAAACAGCAGTATAGGTAGCTTCCACTCAATTCCCTCCCTTTTCAGCGATACACCAACATCCACTGCTCTTGATAGTATTTCTTTCATGACTCCATCCATATATACAGTAAACAACCACGGGGACATCACACACCCCTGTTTCAAACCAACATTCAGGTCAAAGAACCCGCTCTGCTCACTCTCCACACGTACTGCCGCCTTTGCACCCTCATACATGCTCTTCACTGCTTTCAGCAACTTGCCATCTACTCCGTATATTCTAAGTACTTTCCACAAACCATCTCTATCCACTCTGTCATAGGCCTTCTCCAAGTCCATAAAGGCAACATACACCTTTTGTTTCTTCTCCAGGTATTTCTCCACAACACAATTCGGGTAAAAATCTGATCTACACATCCTCTTCCCTTCCTAAAAACCTCCCTGCTCGTCGCCTATCCATTTCTCCGTTCTCACTCTCACTCTCTCAATCACTACCCTACTGTATACCTTCCCTACTACGCTTAGAAGACATATTCCTCGGTGGTTACCACACACTCCTCATTCCCCTTTGCCCTTGTATAGGGGGACTATTATGCCAGTCTTCCAGTCATCGGGTGCACTCCCCTTCTCCCATGCTAGTTTGCACATTTTCCATACCCATTCGATCACTATCTCACCAACATATTTCAACATTTCAATCATAGTAAAACCTTTAAATGTGTTACTAGTAAACAAGAAAGTTGACTACCTGGAAATCTACAGCAGCTTAATTACATAGCTCAACGTGAATTCAGGCGACACCAATCATATACCAATTTACTGGAGTTTGTCCATGAAATGTTTGATATGCATCATATTATATACACCATATTAAACTATCTTGTTTATGTTATTCACTCAATTGTTCGTCAAGGGGAATCCACGCAATGCGAGCTAAGCTCATTATTATCCCGCCTCCTTAACTGGGAATGTATTGCGTGAAATGCATTTTAAGTGCTTATGTATCGTTGGAATGGCTGTGGATGTGTGTTTAGTCTGTATTTTAGCCAATTGGCGGCATTTGGAAACGAAGACTTAGGGTTAATCTGTACGGTACCATTCTCACTATGGTACCAGTCTCACCCGAAGGCTTAGGTTGACCAGTAGCTTAGGTTGACCAGTACGATACCCATCTCACCTTGTAACCGATCACCAACCCCAGATGGGATGTCACAACTTCGTCCACTTATACCAGGTTCCTATTTATACTGCTAGGTGAACAGAGGCTACACCGTTAAGAGACTTGCCCAAATGTCTCTTCCCCGCCCGGGTCTCGAACTCGGGACCTTTATTGTGAGCCAGACGCTCTATCCGTTACGCCACGGGGAGGTGTCTTTTCCTGTGTATTTTCATTTACTTGGTTAAATATTTTGGTATAGATTGGCCATACAATCTTAGCACAAAAAACAAGCAAAGTAAAAAAACAAAACAAGATACAAATGTATAAGGTAGTGTACTAAAAAGAGCATAACTGTATGATGCATATAAAAAGAAAATACAGGTACAGTTAAGAGCATATGTTCCGGTTCAGGTGGTCATCTCCTCTTTCCCCTGTTTTACCAGAAGAAAAATAGTGTTGTGTTGGTTCCCCTGAACTCACCCCTCCCCTCCCGCCATCCCCCCTGATTCCCCACACCCGTGTTCCCTCCCGCCATCCCCCCTGATTCCCCACACCCGTGTTCCCTTCCACCATCCCCCCTGATTCCCCACACCCGTGTTCCCTCCCGCCATCCCCCCTGATTCCCCACACCCGTGTTCCCTTCCACCATCCCCCCTGATTCCCCACACCCGTGTTCCCTCCCGCCATCCCCCCTGATTCCCCACACCCGTGTTCCCTTCCACCATCCCCCCTGATTCCCCACACCCGTGTTCCCTCCCGCCATCCCCCCTGATTCCCCACACCCGTGTTCCCTCCCGCCATCCCCCCTGATTCCCCACACCCGTGTTCCCTCCCGCCATCCCCCCTGATTCCCCACACCCGTGTTCCCTCCCGCCATCCCCCCTGATTCCCCACACCCGTGTTCCCTCCCGCCATCCCCCCTGATTCCCCACACCCGTGTTCCCTCCCGCCATCCCCCCTGATTCCCCACACCCGTGTTCCCTTCCACCATCCCCCCTGATTCCCCACACCCGTGTTCCCTCCCGCCATCCCCCCTGATTCCCCACACCCGTGTTCCCTCCCGCCATCCCCCCTGATTCCCCACACCCGTGTTCCCTCCCGCCATCCCCCCTGATTCCCCACACCCGTGTTCCCTTCCACCATCCCCCCTGATTCCCCACACCCGTGTTCCCTTCCACCAGTATTCCCCACTTCTCTCTCTCCCCCCACCCCCTCCAACACACACACACACACACACACACACACTTGTCTCTCCCTCCCCAATTCTAAGTTACTGGAACTTTCCATGCTCTTTTAATTTCCTGAACATATATTTAATATATGTTATGCTGTCATTCAATTTATCATGATTCTAAAGCATGCAAGTAAATATTCATCATCTATTCCTTACTACCTATTTTTGTATTTGCTTAATGTCAATATTACCCTGCATTCTTTGTATAATTATGAAGGTAATGAGAATCAATTTTGACAAAGTATTCATCCTTTATGTTACGTCTATGTTTAAGAACACAGTCTATGTTAAATAATACACACACACACACATATATACACACACGAGTTTAATGTAACAGCATCAACTCAATCTTTAGAGTACTCTGTATATTATGTTGTATATAATATCAAATAAATCCTGCTACTCCGTAGCAATTGATAACACAGTATGCCATGTGCTTCAAATTAGAGATGTGATATAATCTGATGACCTCAGCATTATGTTAGGGATTCAATTAATTATCTTCATGTGTGGGAGAGATAGAGAGAGAGAGAGAGAGAGAGAGAGAAATGGAAATTATTCCACCACGCTAGACCTGAAGAGACCATATAGCACTACTAGGGTAAGTTAGGATGAACGCTACCCCACCCGCAAGGTAACGTGTCTGCGGCGGGACTGAAACCTGCGACCACCTGATCCCAAGTTGATCGCGCTAGCCACCACGCTACGCCCGCCCACGGAGAGAGAGAGTGTGTGTGTATATATATGGCCACATAATCCCTTGTCTATTACTTGCAGATAAAAGGGTAATGTTTGGTTGTTTGTATGTTACCGCTTACATTATCCAGATTAAACAATTAATGTGTTAATTATTAATGGTGACTGGTGCGTAACTGGAGTATTTCGTTTTCCTTGTCTTTCTTGCGTTATGTATTTATGCTTGTTTATACTTTAAGTAAGATGATTATTACATTAATGTTTAGTCACCTATGATGCCCCTATCCCATACTGGAGAGCATTAGCATTCACAATTCTACAACGAAGGAAGACCATCTCGTATTCGTTATGCTCGTTTAATATTTGTGTCATAATAATCCAAGTATGATTAACAAGTAATAACTACACACACAACTTTCCTTAGAACTAATGTATGAAGATTTCTTAACATCGTCGTATACGCGTGTGTGTATGTGGAATTGGGGGGGGGGGGGGGGGATTGCCATGACCGTCCCCTGTGTCTCTGTACTGTTTGTTTTAATGATTACATTAGCAACTTGAACCATCGTCTATCTTTGACCTCTGGAAACCATCTACATTAACTAGTTTCTCTCTCTCTCTCTCTCTCTCTCTCTCTCTCTCTCTCTCTCTCTCTCTCTCTCTCTCTCTCTCTCTCTCTCTCTCTCTCTCTCTCTCTCTCTCTCTCGTGTGCGCTTCATTGATCTTTTCATCAATTTGGTAGCCACCGACCATTATAGATTTAAGGTCGGAATGTATAGAACTGCAACGTTTGTGATGTATCAGTAAAAGGACATTTATATTTTAATTAGGCCTATAGTAGCAAGGACAAATTATGAACTACCGTAAGGTAATTCACTTTATAACACTAAAATAATACGAACCTTTCATTTGGTGCTATCTATGGACTCAACGACTTGTTCCCAAAATTGTCTTGCTTCCTCGCTACTTTCGATATGCATGCAGTTATGTGGCAAAGTGCGTTTCCTGATTGTTAGGTTTTTGGTAATATCTAACAAGTTACTGATCACCATCTCGCACGATTATAAAGAAAGATAGCATTGCACTTATTCACGACACAAAAATGCGAACAATCAAGCGTCATTTGTTACCCAGTTATGAAAACAATATCTTAGTTAAGTTTAAATATAATTGAATTCCAAGAATGAGAAAGGATTAATACATAATAAATTAGAATTCATGCACAACGGATATTTGTATTGCTGAAGTTATAATTTAAATGGGAGAATGTAATTATACAATTTTGGTGATAGAAGTTACTTTCGAATATATACGATTCCTCATATTATTCAGTAGATCCGGAATTACACATTCCAAGATTTTAAATCATATGAGATACAAAATATCCACTTAGTAGCATGTGAAATCATTACATTGAACAAGTACAAATTTAAGGTATCCGTTTCACCTTATTAATTTCCTTCTCTTACATAATTTCATTATATCCAAACTATTTTGGTTTTGTTTATCAACTAAGTCAATCATGCTTTTTCCACTTGCCCATTCTTTAGTCTTCATTCTATAATGACCACTGCACATTTGTTTATTTGTTACCTCCGCCAACGAAGTTCGGGAGGTATTGTTTTGCCTTTGTTTGTCTGCCTGTAAACCAGTTCTCAAAAGTTATGAACCGATGTTCACGAAATTTGGTGGCCGGATAGGATATGCACCAAGTTAGAAGTGATTCAGTTTTTTTTTTTTTTTTTTTTTTTTTTTTTCTATGTGATTGAGGGAGGCAAAAGGCATAACTGCCTATAGCGAGTGCCTCCCCCATAGTTGAAAGAGTGACAGGGCCAAAATCAAGGGACGTTCGAGCCAAAAAGTTTAAGAGGTGATCGGTAGAGAGCATACCTCCGCCAGCATAGGCGGCTCACAAAGTTATCAACCAATGTTCTCGAAATTTGGTGAGCAGATAGGATATGCGCCAATGACGAAGTTATTACATCAAGGGGGCGGTTGGTAGAGCGCATACCTCAACAGCGGCGGCGGAGGTATGCGCTCTCATGAGTGCCCCTCTAGTTATTATTCTTATTTAAGGAACTTTCTTCTAGCTGTTCTACCGTTTATCGGTTTATTACAGTCTATACATGCCTACAATATTTATTATTATTTATCATTTACGACTCCGTACCGCTTTTCGCGTAACATTTCCTCAGTTTTTTTATGTAAATGTCTTCATAGTGTTTTTACTACTCGTCCTTATTCTTGTCTGTCCATTGGTTTGCCTTACGATAGTTTCTGTAATTATGTTTTTCCTTTGTCTTGTGCGTTTCTCTTCTTCATCCAATCTCATGAGTTTGCCTCCTGTCTATTAATCATAATTTACTTCACCCTAATTCGTTTTCCCTAGCTTGTTTTAAGTTTCTTTTTTTCCGACCTATTACCCTGGCCTTAGGTGACTTCCCATATTTTCATATCTAATATACCCTATTATTGGGTTTGTATGTGTGGTTATGTTATTTGCATTAAGTAAGCTTTACTGCCTATTGTGCACTTTAGTATGCATGACCTGCTTAAATACATCTATTATGTTAGGTCATAATTATTTTGTTTATAGTCTCTCTCCCCCCCATTAAATGAAGAAACGTATCCGGCATTGTCCTTAGTTTATTTAAGACTGCTTTTTGCAAGGTTACAATTTACTTTTCATCTTTATATATAAATATATTTATTATGAATTAGCAAATTTCAGTCCAAAGAATTATGACGAAATTATTAGCGACATTGGATACTTCTCATATTCAGTAAGTAAAGGCTAAAAATGCGTGGTTTACACTTATAAAAATAACACTGAGTTAGAACGTATAAAGTATGATCGATAAGTCCTATAAGGGAGTTTATAAAGGGGACAATAAGGAATTACCGAATTATTAGTAAATCTGTACTAATGGTTTCGCATGATTAACATCAGTTTTATTTTATTTGGTATTATGATCACGTGCTGTATTTTCCTCAAAATGCATTGGAACCTATGAATTGGATCTACAAGAGATTTGCTTTATTTGACCCAATCGTGCATTTGTATATTTCCATATTAGTATGCTTATACAGTATGTGTTATATACAATTACTTCTTACAATATCTTTCCATGTCAGTCTTTGATTATTTAACTATGAGTCAATATTGGTGATTTAGTAACAATCACTCAATTTCAACATTAACATTTAAATGTTTATATCATATATCTGTATTGTCTATATAAATCTCTCGGTTTATAGTTCTGTGTATTTACCTTCTGTATAATGGATGTGTATGTGGGTGTGCTTGAATTATTTGTGTCTATTGTTTGCAAAAGATGATATCAGAACAGGTATGCTGTTGTATTGTATGTATTTTTATTTTAAATTAACTAACATTGTGTAACTGTATTAATCATGCACAACACATTATTTGAATTAGGTATTGAAAATTTAGTATACTACAGAATACATTTGAGCCAAAAGATGTGTTTGTAATTATTCATCTTCACACTTGGATACATGCAATACAAATAAACCTCTTCAATAGGACGATGCCTTTATGGATTTCATGTTGGTCATTACAAACCGAATTAATTCAAGTTAGGAAGCACGTGTGAGAGTCAGAGGGTTACCTGATTTCGCGTTTACACCTTTGATTCGTAAAGGTCCTTCCTAACCTGAGTAAAATCTTCTAATGATAGCCTGGCTGTAGTGGAAGGTTTTAAAGTGTTTAAAGAGAAAGAAGGGGTATTTATGGTCACGTGTAAATATATGTTGCAAGATTTACAATAAAACACGTAAACAACAAAAAACAGCGACGGGTAAAGAACGTTACATGACGGGTGAGTGGGGGAGAGAGAGAGAAAGTGTTGGGGGTAAAGGGAGGGAAGACATTGGAGAGTGGGGGAATCCGGTGGTTTGTGTAGGGATACCAACATTACCAAATAATCCCTTCCTCCCTGGGAGGGTGGATGGGGGGAGTACCCTGTGACACTTCTTATGGAGACGACTGTACAAGTGTGTCAATTCAATGACATTTCTCTTCAATACAGACATTTTGCGCCATATTACCTATGGGTGTGGCATTATTGTGAACACACCAAAAGACTGTACGAGTAAACAAAGGAAATAAGACATCTCGAAGTAAGAACACAACAAATCCTCTTAACCCTTTCTGTACCGGTGACGCCTATTTGATTTTATTGCAGCTACATTTAGACTACTTCATAAAGCTTAGGTAGGATATATGGTTGCTAAAATAAACTACGCTTTTCATACTCTGCTGTATTGTAAATTGAAACTCCGAATATGTAGTATGAACCTTGTCTCTCACCCTTATCCCTTCATTCCCTGCAGATATAGTATGAACCTTGTCTCTCACCCTCATCCCTTCATTCCCTGCAGATATAGTATGAACCTTGTCTCTCACCCTCATCCCTTCATTCCCTGCAGATATAGTATGAACCTTGTCTCTCACCCTTATCCCTTCATTCCCTGCAGATATAGTATGAACCTTGTCTCTCACCCTTATCCCTTCATTCCCTGCAGATATAGTATGAACCTTGTCTCTCACCCTCATCCCTTCATTCCCTGCAGATATAGTATGAACCTTGTCTCTCACCCTTATCCCTTCATTCCCTGCAGATATAGTATGAACCTTGTCTCTCACCCTTATCCCTTCATTCCCTGCAGATATAGTATGAACCTTGACTCTCACCCTTATCCCTTCATTCCCTGCAGATATAGTATGAACCTTGACTCTCACCCTTATCCCTTCATTCCCTGCAGATATAGTATGAACCTTGACTCTCACCCTTATCCCTTCATTCCCTGCAGATATAGTATGAACCTTGACTCTCACCCTTATCCCTTCATTCCCTGCAGATATAGTATGAACCTTGTCTCTCACCCTTATCCCTTCATTCCCTGCAGATATAGTATGAACCTTGTCTCTCACCCTTATCCCTTCATTCCCTGCAGATATAGTATGAACCTTGACTCTCACCCTTATCCCTTCATTCCCTGCAGATATAGTATGAACCTTGTCTCTCACCCTTATCCCTTCATTCCCTGCAGATATAGTATGAACCTTGTCTCTCACCCTTATCCCTTCATTCCCTGCAGATATAGTATGAACCTTGACTCTCACCCTTCTCCCTTCATTCCCTGCAGATATAGTATGAACCTTGTCTCTCACCCTTATCCCTTCATTCCCTGCAGATATAGTATGAACCTTGACTCTCACCCTTATCCCGTCATTCCCTCCAGACAATGAACTTGGAGAGAGACTTATGACCAAAACACCTGACTCCTCCAGTTAAAAGGGGAAGGTAGTTGCTTTTTTCTGGACCCCCTTCTCCTTCGTGCTTAGTCCCATTAGTTTTTATGTTTTAAGACGTTCGTCCCATTAGTTTGTCGATTCTAAAACATTTCGGCCCATTCCTTTAACAATATCAAGACCTTTAGTGTCATTTAGGTGTCGATTTTTTTCCTGGCGAGTGATAGTGAGCCTGTAATTTAGAAGGAACCTGCCATCGGCCAGGATATTTTTCTACTGAAAAATGTAGAGATTTATCACGAAGGGGGGTATTTTTGAAAGGTGGGTGGAGGTCTTGCCAAGAAAATAAAAATATAAGAAATATATAAATGATAAACAAAACTTAAAGAGAGACTTATGACCAAGACACCTGACTCCTCCAGTGAACTATCTCCCTCACTTTCTTGGAAAATCCTTCAACGCCCCCCCCCCCTATCTCTCTCTCTCTCTCTCTCTCTCTCTCTCTCTCTCTCTCTCTCTCTCTCTCTCTCTCTCTCTCTCTCTCTCCCCAAGTAGATCCAACTATGCATCTTGACAGCAGTATAATATATTTTTACAATACCAAATTCGCATTTAATTTGTATTTTTGTACTTACCATGACTCAATACACATATACATTACTTAAGACATAGACTACAGTAGATCTGGACTGGACACGAAATTATAACTTAGCAGTAGAGGACCCAAAATCGGAGAAAGAGCCCCAGGTTCGAACCTCGAAACTGCGAAAATATCACATTTTCGCGGTTTCGAGGTTCGAACTTTGGGGTTCATTCTCCGATTTTGGGTCCCTTACTGCAAAGTTCCATTTTCGTGTCCAGTCCAGATCTACTGAAGTCTATGCTTAAGATAATCATGAACGTTCTTGTATATACACTACACTATATTTGTGAAGGTCTGGTGAAGGTATTGAGGGATAAGCCTTTTTAACGTAACCTCGTATGTAGTTATCGAAGAGTGTTGAGAGGGGAGAAAGGGTGTTGGAGAGAGAGAGAGAGAGAGGAAGCTGTTAGAGTGGCTTTGTTCCATACCAAGATAATGGCTTATGTTAGAAACATTTATTTTTGTCAGCTTTAAACACATTATTTTGAAGTTACAAAATATGCAAGTAGTTATTGAGGATCTTAATTGTAGCGAGTGCCTCCTCCAGAGCTGAAAGAGTGACAGGGCCAAAATCAAGGTACGTTCGAGACAAAATGCCTGGACACACAGAGTTTGAAGCAGTTTAAGTAAAAGGAAGAGGGAAAGACTGATTCTGGGAGAGAGGTCCAGAGCTCAGCTGTTGAATAGAAGAAAGACTGAGATTAACGTTTCTCTTGAGTTGGAGAGTTGCACAGAGTAGGAGTGGGATTGCGTTGCAAGACGGGTACTACGTACCCTACGTAAAGGAGGTGGTATACACTGGGAAAGCTCCGAGGAATATTGATTATTGTAGTAGCGATAGAATAGCGAGAGAGATGCAACATTGCGGCGAAGAGAGAGAGAATGCAGACAGTTGGCGAGTGGACGGGAGTTAATGATACGAAAGACTTTCCTTTCTACCCTGTCTAGGAGTACGGTGTGAGAGGATCCTCCCCACACATGTGAACAATACTCAATACAAGGATGCACTGTGCTCCTGTACAGAGCAAGAAGCTGTGCAGGGGTAAAGAACCACCCCTTGAGGCGGTTGAGCACACCCAGCTTCTGGGAGGCTGCCTTAGCAAGACTGGTAATATGTTCCTTCCAAGTGAGAGCAGAAGAAAAAGAGACACCGAGAATATATAGAGAAGATGAAGGATTGATTTTTGTATTGTTGAAGAATAGTCCTCTGGGAGTTCCCGACGGGTGGTAAGATGAAGACATTGGGTTTTAGAAGCATTAAAGGCAACAAGGTTTTCACTGCCCCAATTGGAAATAGTAGTTAGTTTAGAAGATAAGTGTTGCATAGCTGGGGCATTCTAGAAAACTAATTGAGTAGTGTAAGGTAGAGACGTGTGTGTATGAATGGATGGGACTGGAGGTACAGTTTAGAAGATCATTTATGAAAATTAAAAAGAGAATGGGAGAAAGGATAGAGCCCTGAGGAACACCGGAGTTGATAGGATGAGGAAGTGAGCGATGGCCGTCGTCAACCGCAGTTAGGGAACGGCCTGAAAGGAAATTGGAGACAAAGTCACAGATGGAGGGATAGAAACCGAAGGATGGTAGTATAGAAATTAAAGATTTGTGTCAGACTCAATCGAAGGCCTTTGATATGTTAAGCGCAACAGGAAAAGTCTTACCGAAGTCCCGAAAGGAGGATGACCAAGAGTTAGTAAGGTGTGAAAGAAAATCACCAGTAGAGCGCGACCTTTAAGGAAGCCATACTGGCAATTTGAGAGTAGGGTATGGGAATATAAATGCTGAAGAAATGTTGAGGTAAGAATAGTTTTAAAAGCTTTAGAGATGCAAGAAATGAGAGCAATTGGATGATAGTTGGAGGGTTGAGAGCGGTCACCCTTCCTTGGGACAGGTTGAATGAGAGCAAACTTCCAGCAAGAAGGGAAGATGTTAGAGGAGAGACAGAGACGGAAGAGTTTGCCTAGGCAGGGAGTCAGCACGGAAGCACAGTTTTTGAGTACAACAGGAGGAACACTGTCCGGTCCGTACACCTTCTTAGTATTTAGCCCAGAGAGGATGGAATGTACAGTTGGTCAAAGTTCCAGCTGACCCACCCTAGTCGCTCTGGGGCTCGCAGAATTAACTGGCTATACTGGTGTAGTTGCCAATCAGTGGATATAATAACTTTAATATTTAAGCAAATCTACGAACTTTGGGTGAATGTTTGGGATCATACATAGCGATGTATGCATTTTTATTTGAGATATGCTTACTTTCCTTTGTTTAGTATATGTTCTAACAATGATATAGCCGAAATCAGATCTACCAATCCCAATCTTTGTAAGACACACCTCCTTCCTACACCAGTATTGCCAGATAATTCTGCGAGCCCCAGAGCGAGGGTGGGTCAGATGGAACTTTGACCAACTGTACATTCTTGGAAGAGATTATAATGTTAGGAGAGATGGGGGTGGAGAGGGAGGAACAGCACCGGATCATCCAAAGTGGAGTTTGCAGCGAAAGTGTTAGCATAGAGTTCAGCTTTGTCAGAGGAAGAGGTGACAGTAGTGCCATCAGAGTGGAAAAGAGGAGGAAAAACGAAGAAGAAAAATGTTGGAGAGGTTTTTGGCCGGATGCCAGAAGGCTTGGGAAGAGAAAGAAAGAAGAGAGAAATAGTCTGCTCAAATTCATACCTATTATGGGTTTCAGAGGCCATGTGGCATCGTTTTTCGGGAATAACTTATTAACAAACAGTTGGATCAGTATGATATTTTGACACAGCTTTTTTCACACCGTCCCATAATTTTTGTCAATATAGTGCATTCCCAAAAGTGTAGAAATAAGCCATTTGTCCCTGTGTCATGAGGTTAAAGTCGCACATTAAAGACTAAGAAACGGACAAGGCTATTGTGGCTTACCTGTGAGAACCACCAAACCATTATTGCTCCTCCATCAAACGCGGTAGCTATCAGCCCCCACCCAACCCTATTATCACCTTTAAATTCAAGTTATCTGTCAATATCAAGTATAAAAATTAATATACAAAAATATATACTGTTTGTATATTTATACTTGATATTGACAGATAACTTGAATATAAAGGCGATAATAGGGTTGGGTGGTGGCCGATAACTACCGTGTTTGATGGAGGAGCAATAATAGTTTGGTGGTTCTCACAGGTAAGCCACAGTAGCCTTTTCCATTTCTTAGTTGTTAATGTACCCATTAATTAAAGTATATTTGCTAGATTAGTTTTTTCTTTCTCCTTACCTCGACTTCTACCATCTCGGCGCCGACCAATACACTCTGCCAAATTCTTCTGTTCCATTCACCACCTGGTTCCGGTTCTGGATGGCTTGGGATGTGGTGTGTAAACATGCTATATGGGTGCACCCTACTGGATACCTCAGGTGAATTTGTGCAAAGGTTGAGCAGTTGATATTCTATTTGACTTGAGTATATGCTGCCTCTACCCCATTCAGTTGGCCAGGAATTATCTCTTCAGTTATCCCCCCATATCGGTTGGGAAGGATAGGAGGCTTGTGGGTAATGCCTTTAGAGAGATGTTCTCTTGACTGCTCATTTTAAGTGTCTGACTCCTCCGGAATGAATGAATGAATGAATTTATATAGAAAAGGTGGGTAAAAGTGAAAGAAGGGAAGTTTTTATTGGTGTAGTAATAGAGAAAGTGTTTAAGTAAGAGGATAAAGATTGTCGGGGCTTGACCCAACGTGCGTGAGTTTTATAATTTGGGTTGGTGGAGGGTTGTGACTCTGTTGATTTTATTGAAAGTAAATTTTTGGAAAGCTTCAGTATGGCACACATGGAAGGAGTGGAGACTAAATTTTGGGTGGTAAAAGCAAAAGGAGTATTAATTTAGGGTGGTAAAAGTTGCAAAAAAGGTGGCAATTTTGGATGGAAATGGTCTAGAAGGTAACCTGGCAATTTTGGATGGTAAGGGTCTAAAGGGGGGCAGCAAGGCATAGCTGCCAACTGCCGAATTGAAGTTGGTTGCACTGTTTTGTGAAGAGCTTACTTTACATTGTGTAATATGTTATTTTTGAGAAATTTTGGCTGGTGGGTGAGTAAAATAATGGTGAAAATTTTAGTGAGAGTTTGTGGTGTGTCAAAGATATTTAAGTGAATAGGGGATTGGGAGCCTCTCTGTTAATGGGGTGTAAAAGGTTTGACCAGGGACGGATGGGTTGAGTAATATTATTACAAATTTGGACAAAATTATTAAAGGTCTCAAGTTTTTCAAGTTTGTTAGCCAGAAAGTTATTATAAACATTAAGTGGAGGGATGCAAGAGAGTTTATGTAAGTGTTCCGATGTTTGGAACTCATACCACTGAGTTAATTTAATTTTGTTAAGTTAATTTTGTGGGAGTTTGCCAAAAGAGTGCTAGTCAGTGGGACATAGCAAAGTAGTGGTCTTATTAGGGCTTTATACAAATGAGTTTTAGTTTTGATGGAGGCATTTCGAAAACGGAAAATTGATTGGAGGGATTTTGCAGCAATGGGGATGATTTGACTTGCATGACGGTGAAAGTGAAGTTTTCTGTCAAAGGTTAGACCGAGTACTTTGTTAGTGGGCGAAACAGTTACTGGGATACGGTTCTGAGGAGGTGAGCGGGAGTTGAGAAATAGTGGTCTAGGACGGAGATAACCAGTGGAAATATAGGTGATAAAGGATTTTCGAGGATGAGCCTGAATCCGCCATTTTTGTTCCCATTGTGCTACTCGGTCAAGCTCTCTCGTGGCTTTGTTTGTCAAACCGTCTATGGTGTTTACCCTAACAAGTTGTCACATCGTCAGCGAACATAATTGTGAGAGAGTCATTATTGATTGGATCTATCTATCTATCTATCTATTGCCTGACGCCGTGATCCCCGAAGGGGTGGCCACGAACGAACCGCCCCCATGCACCTCTGTCCCCAGTCAGTCGACGCCCCTCCCCCCAACCAGCACCGCCTTCATTCATGTAGTTCCTCACTCTATCCTTCCACCTCATATTCGGTCTACCTCTCCCCCTCTGTCCCTCCACCTCGCTCTCGTACACCCTCTTAGTCATTCTCTCGCTTTCCATACGTTCCATATGGCCGAACCATCTCAAGTTGTTCCTTTTCACACTTTCCAGCACATCTACCTCCACACCACACCTTCTTACTTCCTCATTAGTCTGTCTATCCCTCCATGTAATTCCGCACGCACTCCTTAAGTAATTCATTTCCACTGCTCTCACTCTTGGTCTGAGTCTCTCAACCAACGTCCATGCTTCGCTTCCGTAAGTCAGTGTCGGGATTACCACACTGTCATGCAAGGACTTCTTCACTTCCATACTGACCACCCTATTTCTTGTTACTGCTTTTAGCGTTCCTACAACCCTCTTCCCCTGTTGTACCCTCTCTCGCACCTCTTCATCCATAGTCCCATCTTTACTCAACACACTGCCCAGATACTTAAAAGAGTTGACGATCTCCATAGCCTGACCGTTCAGCTTCACCTCACACTCTGTGACTTCACCCTTTTCGAAGACCATAACCTTGCTCTTCCCCGTATTCCTTCAACTTCCGTTTTTCGCACACTGTTCCAAACTCATTTACCAGACCCTGCAACTCCCATTAATTATCACTCATCAGAACTGTATCATCCGCAAACAGCAGTATAGGTAGCTTCCACTCAATTCCCTCCCTTTTCAGCGATACACCAACATCCACTGCTCTTGATAGTATTTCTTTCATAACTCCATCCATATATACAGTAAACAACCACGGGGACATCACACACCCCTGTTTCAAACCAACATTCAGGTCAAAGAACTCGCTCTGCTCACTCTCCACACGTACTGACGCCTTTGCACCCTCATACATGCTCTTCACTGCTTTCAGCAACTTGCCCTCTACTCCGTATATTCTAAGTACTTTCCACAAACCTTCTCTATCCACTCTGTCATAGGCCTTCTCCAAGTCCATAAAGGCAACATACACCTTTTGTTTCTTCTCCAGATACTTCTCCACAACACAATTCAGGGTAAAAATCTGATCTACACATCCTCTTCCCTTCCTAAAGCCTCCCTGCTCGTCGCCTATCCATTTCTCCGTTCTCACTCTCACTCTCTCAATCACTACCCTACTGTATACCTTCCCTACTATGCTTAGAAGACATATTCCTCGGTGGTTACCACACACTCCTCTTTCCCCTTTGCCCTTATATAGGGGGACTATTATGCCAGTCTTCCAGTCATCGGGTGCACTCCCCTTCTCCCATGCTAGTTTGCACATTTTCCATACCCATTCTATCACTATCTCACCACCATACCTCAACATTTCCCCACACACTCCATCTGTTCCTGGTGCTTTCCCCAACTTCACTCTTTTCATGGCTTCCCACACTTCTGACCTCCTGATCCCCACCTCCTCCTCCACTACTTCTCTTCTTCTCCCTCCCATACCATATCCAGCTATGTTTGCTGGCTCTTCATTCCTTTCATTTAGCAACTCACTGAAGTACTCCCTCCATCTTTCGACTCTCTCTTGCTTCTCGGCTAGCATTCTCCCATTCTTATCTTTCACACCCTTACTGTTTCCCTTGCTACCTTCCCTAACTTTCTTGACTTCTTTCCAGAACAGTTTCTTACTCTCCCTCCATTTTACACTCAGATTCCTTCCAAATTCCTCATCTACTCTTCTCTTACTTTCCTTCACTACTCTCTTCACCACCCTCTTACTCTCCACGTACCTCGCTCGTTTCTGTCTCTCGGAATCTTCATTCCCTCTACTACCCAACCACTCTCTATATGCTTTCTTCTTTTCTTCCACAGCTATTCTTACCTCTTCTGTCCACCATGCTGTACCTTTCACTCCCCTCCCTCTTCTCCTCACTCCACACACCTCCTCACATGCTGCACAGATCTCATCCTTAAACACCTTGCTCATCTCCTCCACTTCCTCCATAACTTCCAGGTCGAACCCACCTAGTCGTCTTTCCACTGCTCTCCTGTACTCCTCCCTGACTTCCTCCTCCTGCAACCTCTCCACCCTCCTCACCATTCCACCCTCCTCTCGCCTCCCTCCCGCTCTCCTCACCCACTTCTTTTGTATCCTAACCTTAGCTACCACTACATAATGATCAGACAGACCCCCTCCAATACCCCTATACACCCTAGCATCCATCACAGATTTCTTCATTCGTTCATCCACACATACATAATCAATCAATGACTTTCGTTCCACCACTGTCTTATCCTTCATTGTCAACATCCGTTTCCACGTGTACCTGTGGATCATTCTGTGTCGTAAGAAGGTGTTGGCTATCCACAGCCTCCTCCCCACACATACGTCCACAAGTGCACTACCATTCCCATTCACCTCTGATGGTACCCCCCACCCTCCCACCACTCCCTCAACTTTCCTATCATCCACCTTACCATTCATATCCCCAATCAGAAATATTCTTTCGTTCTTGTCAAACTTCTCCAGGCACGCCTCCACATTCATCCAGAACTCCTCTTTCTTTCTTTCAGGTATATCCTCTGTCGGGGCATACACGCATACAATCACCCACGTTTGTATTCCTACTTTCATTCTCACCCACACAATCCTTGAACCCACAGACCCATACTCTCTTACACATTCCTTCCATTTGCTACTTACAAACAAACATGCACCTTCTCTCGCTATTCCTTCACTCACTCCAGCACACACACCTATTCCACACTCCCACTCTCTCACATCTGAACCTTTCCATTTGGTCTCTGTCATTCCACATACATCCAGCCTGGATTGGATCTGGCATGTCATTAGTGTAGAGAATGTACAGTGTAGGTGCGAGCACGGAACCCTGAGGTACGCCTGCATAGAGTGGAAATGAGTCTGAATAGAGAATTGAAAATTTAATTTTGGCTGATCTGTTATCCAAAAAGTTGCAAAGTTTTTTAATTGGTAGAGGGAAATTGAAATTCTCGCAGATTTTGTACTTCAGGCCTACGTGCCACACAGTGTCAAAAACACGTTTTATATCTTTTGTAATGAGTGCTATTTTGTTTCTGTTTCTGCAGTGTTTGGTAATGTGAATGTAGTTGGTGATTATGTTAAGTGCTTCCTGAGTGGATCTGTGAGGTCTGAAGCCAAACTGTTTGTCAGTGAGAAGTCCTTCGTCTTCGAGGTACAGTCTGAGTCGGCGATTTATGATTGTTTCGAAAGTCTTCCCAGAATCTCAAGTAGACTAATGGATCTGTAGTTCAGTGGGTCTTTGTTATTTTGATTTTTCTTTGGGATTAGGATGATTGTCGCAATTTTAAAGAAGATGGGGAAGTAGCCTGATACCAGGATGGCGTTGTACAAGCAAGTGAGTGCATTAATAATTGTGAATTGTGTTTGGAAGGTGCTTCACAATGTGATGCTTTATACCCGAGGCACCAGGCACGTTCCTCCGTGATTTTGAGAGAATGAGCTTAACTTCGTCAGGCACAATGGGAGCAGTGAGGTAGCTGTCGGGGTTAAGTGAGTTTGTATTGATGTGTGTATCGTGAGAGATGTCCGCAATATTAGTGATGTGTTGTTCAATGTCTCGAATGTGTTGTTGGGCGGGTCTTTCAGGAGGGTGTGGGTAGTATACTTGTGCCCATGCGTCTTTAAAGGTGTCTGTGATTCCCTGGGATCAGTGATGGTGTTACTGTTTGCAATGAGTGAAGATGTAGGTTTATTGTAGCCTTTTAAACATTTTATATGTTTCCAAAATTCCAAGGGTTTAGATTTTCTGTGTTGTTCAGCAGTGCATATGAGGTGTGTCCAGTGGCTGTCGTGGTCAGATTGCAGGCTGTCTAGGATATGGTTTCTGAGGTATGAGAGGTCATGTCGTACTCGACCTAAGGTGTGGTTTTGCTTATTTTGTTCAAATCGACGGCGATAGCACACAATGAGTCTTTGTGATCGTATGGAGGGTCTGAATGTGTGTCTGACTTTGTAAGACAGCATATAGCGCGCTGATTGGCTGAGACGCCCGGGCGGAGTCACCGGTGTGCGCACGGCAGCTTTGAAGTTTTCTCTCTCCTTCATCTTGTCTTATTTCGTCGTGATAATATCCTGGCAGGGCTTTTACCACATTTTTATATGGCTGAAGGGAGAATAAGGCTGGCACCGAGGTAATAGAATTATTTTTGCCAGGATATATAATATGGGAAGCGAATGAGGGCAAGTTATAACTTAACTGCTTCTTACGCGACAGAGTTTGAAAGTCGGCAGGCTCTAGGCGACGACGCTGATTGGCTGTCACATTAGATATGTTTTTTGTGACATTCTGGTTGAATTTTTCCCTGGTTTTCTTGGGATAATACTGTTCGTTGATTGGTGCTTACAACTCTCACTTTCATCATTATTATTGTTATTTGAGTTTTAGGCTGAATACCACTGCGATATCTGAGTAGTTAACCAAAACGTGTCTAAACTTAAATAGTCTTTGACATCGAGAATATATGATAACAGTATATTAGAGTATTCACTTTATATATATATATATATATATATATTGTGACGCACCCAGTGCGTGGCAACGTAACCTGATTGTACTCCTTGGTACTCCACTGTACCGCCACGGTACCGCGCTGTACCGTGCTGGCTGCTTATATTGAGTGTGACAACGTATAACTATGTTCTTTGTATCTCTGCAAAGGTCTCGTCATGTGCTAACCAGTGGTGGGTTTTGTTTTAAGCCATGTCGAGACCTTCCATTTAATATGTAGTATCAATAGAGAAGTTGATAGATAAGACAATGGGAGTTTAGAGAGAGAGAGTGAGTTAGACTTCAGAGCGAGAGGGTAGCGGTGCGCCACGCTGCCGGGGGGGTGGTTGCCAGACGTATGGACCGGTTGGCAGCCCTGCGCTTATAGCTAGGTGCGACAGGGTTGGTAGTACATTGCCGCCTGCCTATGCTGCCTGGGCTGCCCATGTTGTCGTACAGCACATTGCCTGGAGGCTCGCTGTGTGCTCTATGACCAGGTTGCCTAGAACCTTTGAGATTCTAACATCCCTTGCCCTCTCTCCCAATTTCTCACGGTTGCACTCTTTCTCTCTGACGACATTACTCTCATTTCATTCTTCTCTCTATTTAAATGCATAACCTTCCCTTGAGGTCCTAAAGGAGTTTCAGCACTCACCTCTCGTATTACTCTTAGGACAAGCATATATTTACATGTATTAGATTTAAGGGGTTAATGTGAACAGCGATCTTCTTGATGAGGATAGTTGGTGAACGTTCTACATGTTCACGAGTTATATGCCCAGCTCATCATCCAATTTGTGACTAGACTAGTGCCATGTGTAAGAGCCCGACCATGCCCAGGAGTTGTCTGTAGAGGGGCGAGGACTTAGCCTTGATTTGCCTACCGAGCCAGGAGCGAGTGCAGTACCAGAGACTACAGCTCGCTCGTAGTGCCGGTATAGTAGAGTTTTTTTTGTTTTTTTTTTTTTTTTTTTTTTCTATATTCCAACTTACTTCCTCTCGGGCATAGGCTGAGAGCCTTAACATTCACCGCTTTACAATGAACAGTGAAGCCTGTGAGGTCTTGTTCCAGTCTAGGGAGTGAGACATGTGAAGCACGTAGAGTACAACGAGCACCTGCCATCTTGCCTTCACATGAGGCACGGTGCTCACTCATGGCCCGAAATGACCCCATCTCTGAAGCCATCTCATTCCCGTGCTTCACTGTCTCACCCTCTACACTCGGACTCTCACACTTACACACACACAACGCCACCTGTTGAGCAGATAACTCACCAGGCATTGCACCCCTATAGCATATTTTGAATATGGGAATATTCATACAGTGCTATTTAATCAGGGAACAATGAGGGTATTTTATTGACGTTTCGGTGGGCTTTGTGGTAATGCACTGATACTAGGTACAGCACAAATTCCATCCCAATAATATCTTCCCATTGATACATCAGGATTTGAACCCGGGACCTTTGGATTACCAGGCCAGTGGCAAGACCACTCCACCACACCTCCCCTAAACGTAACGTAATTTATCTGTCCTTGTGTTCTCTGCAGTCTTTTCCTGGGTTCTCGCTTTCGGTGCTGGGACTCGTTGTTCCTGTGACTTGGCCTGCTAGCTAGAACACATGGGGATGATGAGTGGGTGATATCTTTATTTTACTATGCATTGCAGCTCTCTTTAAGTTTATGTATATAACACTTTACAATACACATTACTCACACACAAGACAACACTATTAATACTTTCATGTATCAATTAACTGCACTGTCGTTTTGCTGCTGTGTCCGGAGTTCCGTTGCGTAGGGCGCATACGGACTCAGAGGGGAGACAGAGTGAGAGAAGCGAAGTAGCCTATGCGGTAGTAGGCTACCGGCGCAGTACTGTTGCCTGCAACCTTTTAGTTATTCCAAGTATAGATTCATTATTACAATAAGTGACTACTATTTATGTTCCTTCCATGCCAGCCGTCCGGCTGGCTCAGTTGATAGCGTGCCTGATTCCCATCTTGAAGGTCAAGCGTTCAATCCCCGCTCAGATTGAAAAGTTTTTCTGGGATATAGCCGGCGGTTACCATCTCCCCATGAGCAAGGGGAATGGGTAATGGTCTCTGGTAGACTAAAGAAAGCCAAGCGCTTGTGAATCCTCGAAGGAGGAGATACGGGCGCTATATAAGTAACCAGAAGATTATTATTATTATTATTATTATTATTAGGTATCTACTGGATCATGAACATCTTGTATGCTACATGCTAGTGCATGTTAGTAGGGGACAGTTATTCTAGTGCACGCGCTTTCAAGTAGGCGTGTACATTTGTCATTTAGCATTTCACTGTCATACCTTTAGCCTGCTTCTATTCTACATTATTAGAGGCTTAATATTAACGTAGTTTCTTGAGTATTGCATTTCTTTATTAATAACGTAACCTATAAATGTCTGAGGGAGTTTAGCCTCATAGCCTACCCCTGTTGTACACTTTCGCCGAGTTAAGGTACCTCGTTACCATAGACGATAACTCTGTAGGGCGTTGGTGCTTTTGTTGTCTGGAGCATATAGTATTTGGGACTGGAATCGAGCGTGTCGTTGTCACATAAGCCATTTCTGTCCTACGATCAAGAATCCCGAATATGTATTGCCGATCCAGCCGTAACAAAATGGCGACCTTGCACAAGATTCAGTAGTATCCTATCACATGTTTTTTGGAGAACTATTCTATGCTACCTAGTAGAGCTGGCTAGAATTTTCTTGCATATTGGAGGAATTTTTATTGTGTCATTATTGTATTGGTGGACTTGCAGATTGTTTCGTTGGGGGTGTCTAGAGTAGAGTCATTCAAGCATCTTTAACATTTTGTGAGTCGAGACTGCAATTAGTAATAAGCACTTCTTTTTTTTTATGAACAGCAATTGTATAACCAGCACTATGTCTAATGACTCATCATTTACGGGGGAGGATAACACGGTACAGCCTAGTAACCAGCAAGTACAACAGATGTTTAGGGAGGGGAGTGTTATAAGTGGAGAGAGGGATGCCCGGGCATTTTTGCAGACACCTTTGACCGAACAGCGCCTGCAGGCTATTGATTGTTACGGTCTTCGCTGTTTAGCCACGGTTTTGGGGCGGGACTGTCCTGACAGTTGGCCCAAGAAGAATTTGGTGGCATGTTTGTTGGGTGATGGCGATGGGGCGGTGGGTGGAGTTGGGTCTTGGGGGGTTCCCTCCAAGCCTCCATTCCACTCTACCCCTGAGCTGGGCCCTCAGCCAGCGAGTCTTAGCACGATGCAGCAGGAGGGTTCTCAAGGGCAAGCTGGCTTACCCGTAAACACGTCTCGGTGTGGATCCCCCATTTTGTGCTCTCCCCCCCCAGGCCTGTCTCCTGAGATGTTATTTCAGCTAGAACTAGCTAAGTTTAAGCTGCAGGAGACTCAGATACAACAGGCTAGTATAGAACGCATAGAGGTTGCTAGAATCCAAGCCAATCAGGATGCAACCAGGTACCAGGCTGAAATGGATGTCGAGAAGTCTAGAGTAGAGACCACGGGGCGTCATCTCGGTGGTGGGCACCGGGTTACAGACTCACTTTCGCATTTAATTAAGTTAGTACCCGCATTTGATGAGACAGCAGTGACCGAGTTTTTTGCTCGTTTCGAAAAGAAGTGTCGTGAGTATGACTGGCCGGAGGTTAAATGGGCAGCATTAGTTTCATCACGTCTAGTGGGTAAGGGGTTGAAAGCCTACGATGCACTGTCACTGGACGAGAGTGTAGTGTATGGACTGGTGAAGGAGGCTGTGCTCCGGGCCTACGAACTGCAACCCGAAACTTATAGATTGAAGTTCCGTGGCGTGAATAAGAAGAGCGACGTCAGTTTTATGGAGCACGCACGGGACTTAACAGATGCAGGTAATAACTGGTTTCGGTCCGAGCACGCAGAGTCGGCTGAGGAAATTAAGCAACTTTTCTATCTGGAACAGTTTTACAAATGTACTGGAACCGATCTAACGCTGAACATTAAGGAAAAATGTCCCAAGACAGTAGAGGAGGCTGCCAAGATGGCAGACCTCAGATTATCATTGATTCATGGTTGCGGTGCCGCTCAGAGGGCTGAGTCAGGGCAGAAGGGGCGCTATACCCCACCCACCAGAGTTTTTGATAATAACAAATCCTATGACACACATAACCACACTAAATGCATTGCACCTAATAACACCTACAAACACAAGCCTCTCCCGTTTACTAAAGGTCAGGCCCCTTCTTCGCCCGCACAAGGGAAGAAGCCCATTGGGGATGTGAAATGTTACAAATGTCAGAAGCTAGGCCATTATTCACGTGAGTGCCCTAGTAACACTCCCGCTAAGCCGGTGTCATTGGTTCACAGTATCGGTGTGTCTCTGAAGGCTGCAGCAACTGCCCGGGGTAGGTTGTCAGCAGCTGAGGCACACGCGGTAAAGAAGCGTACGGAAGGCTCGACACCTGTCCGGGACACTTTCTGTAGCCATCGGGGGCACAGGTTTGTGAGCTGGGGGAGTGAACTACGGAGGGTTGACTTGCTGAGGGATACGGGGGCTTCGCAAACTTTGTTGAGGAACTTCACAGGGAAACCGATAAATGCGGCCAGAGTTGTTGTGGTGCAGGGTATAAATGCTACGAGGTCATACCCACTTGTGAGGTTGGAGTTGAGAGTGGGAGAGGTGTGCAGGGAGCTGGATGTAGGGATCGTTGAGTGTTTGCCAGTTGAGGGCGTCGACCTTCTTCTCGGCAACGACTTTGCGGTGCCCACTTCCGGGACTCCACCCTTAGTCGTTGCCGAGAGGGCGGCCGACGTGGATGGTGAGAATCGGGAATGGGTTGGGAGGTGCCAACAGGATGAGATGGCCTGTGTGGTAACCCGATCTCGCTCTGCGGCTCCTGCACAGCCTAGCACTCAACCTCGGGGACAGTGGAGGAAGGATCAGGAGAAGGTTGCTAAGGGCAGGAAAAGGGACATTGATTCTGCTGCACTTCTCGGTGATTCGGTACTTGGACCTATAATAAACACGGGAGTTGACTCTGGCCCAGATATGGTGTGTAACAAGGCAGAGTTGGGTAAGACTTCGCGTGAGGCAAGAGCTGTAGCGAGAGCCACTAAGGCAGTAGAGCCTACTAGCCGGGGTAATGTCTTATTACAAAACCATCTTGATGCATTGACGCCCAGGGACATTAGTGAGCAGCAGCTGCAAGACGCTAGCCTAGCTCGTTATAGCAATGGTGCCATAGAGTTGGAGGAAGATGGGGATGCGAAGCCGGGAGATTTCTTTAGGCTCAACAGGATATTGTACCGCAGATTTCTAGACCCCAAATCGAAGTGGGAGGGCGGTGCGAGGGTAGTAGACCAGGTGGTTGTTCCAAATAAGTATAGAGAGTCCTTATTGTGTCTGGCGCATGATGTGCCGGTGGCGGGTCATTTGGGGGTAACAAAAACATTGGCGGCATTGGGCAGGTTTTTCTGGTGGCCTGGGGTCAAGGCTGATGTCTGTGCATGGGTGGCTGGGTGTGCGACCTGCCAGACAACGGGGAAGCCTAACCAGACAATCCCGAAGGCACCTTTGTTTCCCATACCTGTCACCGGGCCTCCGTTCAGCAAAGTTGTAGTAGATTTGGTTGGCCCTTTCCCGCCTACTAGTAGTGGCAATAAATTCCTGTTGACAATCATGGATGTGGCTACGAGATACCCGGACGCATACCCCATGAGAAACGGCTCGGCAAAGGCAGTTGTTAAAAACTTATTATTGTTCTGTTCCCGTTATGGATTTCCACGTGAGGTGCAGTCAGACCAGGGGAGCAATTTTACATCCAAATTGTTCAAGCAAACCCTTCAGTTGCACGGTATATGTTCTGTAGTGTCGTCAGCCTACCATCCCGAGAGTCAGGGAGTCTTGGAGCGGTGGCACTCGACCCTGAAGAGTATGCTACGCTGTTACTGTGCAGAACATGACACTGATTGGGATTTGGGTCTGCCGTATGTTCTGTTCGCTGCACGTGAAGTCCCAGGAGAGAGCCTGGGGTTCAGTCCAAATCAACTAGTCTTTGGCCATAATGTGAGAGGACCTTTAAGTATGGTGAAAGAGATCTGGGAGGGCGAAGAGAAGCCGGGGTCTGTACTTAAATATATCCTTGAGAGCCGGGAGAGACTTATAGGTTGCATGGCAGCGGCAGGTAATAACTTGGTTAATGCACAGGCGGTCATGAAGCACCAGTATGACGCCAAGGTGAAGCTTCGGGAGTTTTCGGTGGGTCAGGAGGTAATGTTGCTTTTACCTTTGCCTGGACACCCCCTTTCTGCCAAGTTTATTGGGCCGTATGTGGTGGCTAAGAAACTGTCCGACCTTGATTATCTCGTTGCAACACCTGACCGTAGAAAAAAACATCAGTTATGTCATGTTAACCTCATGAAAGAGTATGTGAGACGCCCCTCAGAGCCTCTCACTGTCCCTGTGCTGGCCTGCAGCGGCCAGGGTGGAGAAGGAGGTGGGGACAGTCATGCTGCTGAGGAGGATAGCTGGGACTGTGTCATTTCCGCGGAACAGTGGGCGGGGAATACTGAACAAGAGGCTAGGCAAGCTGTAAGTCACCTGCCTGAGCACCAGGGTGCTGCTGTCCTAGGCCTGTTCAGGTCATACCCCTCTGTTTTCGCCGAACACCCAGGTCTCACTACTCAGGTAACGCACGACGTGGACGTCGGTGATAATGTGCCCTTCAAGTCAGTGCCCTACCGTGTGCCCCCGGTAAAGTTGCCAGCTTTACGGGAGGAGTTAAAGTACATGGTTGAGAGAGGGATGATCACTGAAGGTTATGTGAAGTGGACATCACCCGTCACGTTGCAGCCAAAACCTGACGGCAAGGTGCGGTTCTGCATAGATTTTCGTAGGCTAAATGGCTTGACCACTACCAACCCTTACCCTTTGCCTCGAGTTGACGACAGCGTGGACAAGATAGGGAATGCAAAGTACCTTACTAAAATTGATCTTGTAAAAGGCTACTGGCAAGTACCCCTGTCGGACCGAGCTAAGCAAGTTTGTGGTTTTGTGGTAGATGGCAAGACCTACCAATGTAACGTAATGCCTTATGGGCTTAAGAACGCACCTGCCACGTTTCAGAACCTGATGAACGATATTTGTGACGAAATCCCTAACTGCACGGTCTACCTTGATGACGTGATAGTGTATGATGACAATTTTGAAAATCACCTAAGGCACTTAGAGACCCTGTTTGGGAAGTTGCACGATGCTGGGCTGGTGGTGAACCTGAGGAAGTGCGAGTTTGTAAAGGCTACTGTGCAGTATCTTGGCTTCGTGGTCGGGTTAGGCCGGGTGTGCCCCCCCCTGAGCAAGATACCGGCTATCAATATGTTTCCCAGGCCCACCACTAAGCGCCAGGTCATGCGGTTCCTAGGTATGATAGGCTATTATAGGCGCTTCATCCGGGGATACTCTACTGTCTTAGCACCGTTAACTGATCTACTGTCGAAGTCAGTGAAGTTCTGTTGGGCTGCGGAGTGTCAGAGGGCTTTCGACCTAGTCAAGCACCTGCTGTGTACACATCCGATTTTGAGAGCCCCAGACTTCTCCAGGAGTTTTCAGCTGGCGACTGATGCCAGCGGTGTGGGTGCCGGGGCAGTGTTACTGCAGACTGATTCCGAGGGCTTGGAACACCCAGTGAGCTTCTTTTCTCGCAAGTTTAATTCGGCACAAAGGAATTACTCGACTATAGAGAAGGAGCTTCTTGCTATCGTTTTGTCGCTCAAACATTTCGAAGTTTATGTTCCAGCCTACGGCCCGGTAGTGACGATTTATACGGACCATCATCCCTTGAAATTCCTAAATCAGTTTCACAATCGGAATATGCGGTTGACCAGGTGGTCCCTAATGCTCCAAGAGTATAATCTCAACATTCAGCATATTGCCGGGAGTGAGAACGTGATAGCAGATTGTCTATCAAGGGTTGATGATCCAGGATAGTCGTGCACGGTGTGTGGATTGAGCAGGAGTAAAATTAGGCTATCATAACGCCGTCCAAAAAGATTATAAAACAATAAAATAAACGAGAATTTTTTTTTTAGTTTTGTAAGTCTTTATTGTTGTAGCATGATGCATGCGATATTGTGTTTTATGTATAATTCACACTTCAGTTGTTGTGCACCTTTTGCAATTAGTGGCAGCTAAGGGTAGCAGGTCGGTTGGTTGCCTGTCAGATTTTGATAATGCTTCTAAGGTCGATTATCTAAAATCTTGGGGGGGCTGTGACGCACCCAGTGCGTGGCAACGTAACCTGATTGTACTCCTTGGTACTCCACTGTACCGCCACGGTACCGCGCTGTACCGTGCTGGCTGCTTATATTGAGTGTGACAACGTATAACTATGTTCTTTGTATCTCTGCAAAGGTCTCGTCATGTGCTAACCAGTGGTGGGTTTTGTTTTAAGCCATGTCGAGACCTTCCATTTAATATGTAGTATCAATAGAGAAGTTGATAGATAAGACAATGGGAGTTTAGAGAGAGAGAGTGAGTTAGACTTCAGAGCGAGAGGGTAGCGGTGCGCCACGCTGCCGGGGGGGTGGTTGCCAGACGTATGGACCGGTTGGCAGCCCTGCGCTTATAGCTAGGTGCGACAGGGTTGGTAGTACATTGCCGCCTGCCTATGCTGCCTGGGCTGCCCATGTTGTCGTACAGCACATTGCCTGGAGGCTCGCTGTGTGCTCTATGACCAGGTTGCCTAGACCCTTTGAGATTCTAACATCCCTTGCCCTCTCTCCCAATTTCTCACGGTTGCACTCTTTCTCTCTGACGACATTACTCTCATTTCATTCTTCTCTCTATTTAAATGCATAACCTTCCCTTGAGGTCCTAAAGGAGTTTCAGCACTCACCTCTCGTATTACTCTTAGGACAAGCATATATTTACATGTATTAGATTTAAGGGGTTAATGTGAACAGCGATCTTCTTGATGAGGATAGTTGGTGAACGTTCTACATGTTCACGAGTTATATGCCCAGCTCATCATCCAATTTGTGACTAGACTAGTGCCATGTGTAAGAGCCCGACCATGCCCAGGAGTTGTCTGTAGAGGGGCGAGGACTTAGCCTTGATTTGCCTACCGAGCCAGGAGCGAGTGCAGTACCAGAGACTACAGCTCGCTCGTAGTGCCGGTATAGTAGAGTAACGTAATTTATCTGTCCTTGTGTTCTCTGCAGTCTTTTCCTGGGTTCTCGCTTTCGGTGCTGGGACTCGTTGTTCCTGTGACTTGGCCTGCTAGCTAGAACACATGGGGATGATGAGTGGGTGATATCTTTATTTTACTATGCATTGCAGCTCTCTTTAAGTTTATGTATATAACACTTTACAATACACATTACTCACACACAAGACAACACTATTAATACTTTCATGTATCAATTAACTGCACTGTCGTTTTGCTGCTGTGTCCAGAGTTCCGTTGCGTAGGGCGCATACGGACTCAGATGGGAGACAGAGTGAGAGAAGCGAAGTAGCCTATGCGGTAGTAGGCTACCGGCGCAGTACTGTTGCCTGCAACCTTTTAGTTATTCCAAGTATAGATTCATTATTACAATAAGTGACTACTATTTATGTTCCTTCCATGTGTATTATTAGGTATCTACTGGATCATGAACATCTTGTATGCTACATGCTAGTGCATGTTAGTAGGGGACAGTTATTCTAGTGCACACGCTTTCAAGTAGGCGTGTACATTTGTCATTTAGCATTTCACTGTCATACCTTTAGCCTGCTTCTATTCTACATTATTAGAGGCTTAATAGTAACGTAGTTTCTTGAGTATTGCATTTCTTTATTAATAACGTAACCTATAAATGTCTGAGGGAGTTTAGCCTCATAGCCTACCCCTGTTGTACACTTTCGCCGAGTTAAGGTACCTCGTTACCATAGACGATAACTCTGTAGGGCGTTGGTGCTTTTGTTGTCTGGAGCATATAGTATTTGGGACTGGAATCGAGCGTGTCGTTGTCACATAAGCCATTTCTGTCCTACGATCAAGAATCCCGAATATGTATTGCCGATCCAGCCGTAACAATATATATATATATATATATATATATATATATATATATATATATATATATATATATATATTATGCATGCATAATGCATGCCCTTCTGGATAATGTGAAAATGTACTTTCAATTACCTTTGTTACGTAAACTATTAAGTTCTTCC
Source organism: Lithodes maja (assembly GCA_037953745.1). Classification (NCBI taxonomy): domain Eukaryota; kingdom Metazoa; phylum Arthropoda; class Malacostraca; order Decapoda; family Lithodidae; genus Lithodes; species Lithodes maja. Next base: position 148,424 of record JBAKBP010001904.1, read on the forward strand.
CCTTCCCGTATCATTAATTTCGCATCGTTTACCCAAATTGTCTTCACCCTTCTTAGTTTGTTGTCCTTATTATTATGTTCGTGTGTTATCTTTGTCTGTTCTTAATTGTGTATGGTCTTTTAGTTTGTTTTAGAATTTAAGTATCTTGTCCATCATATTCTTATATTATCTGTTCATGTTTTTCTGGTTTGAATGTCTTGTTGTTTATGCCTCATTTATCGTTTACAGGAATATAGCACATGAAGTGTATGTATCATAATTTCAAAGGATACACGCAATGTCACGCACAAAAAAATTGCAACTAAGAACACATACCTGTGAATGTTGTACACACACACGCACACACACACACACACACACACGGTGTGTCTGTCATATCTGTACATCTCATGTTCATCCACTAATTGTAAAATGTGTATTTTCAGCTCATGAGGCTGCCATTCTTCAATAAACCGTTTATTATTATTATTATTATTATTATTATTATTACACACACAATTATTATAATTACCGAAATATTATATATATATATATATATCTGTCTATCTATCTTGATAATATAATATAATATATAATATATAATATAATATAAAGTATAAAAATATAAAGATTGACATTACATTACAACGAAGACACATGGTGATGGGCTGGTCTATCAGAGTGAGAACTGAGCGATCTCTGCCATACCCATAGCTTACTCTGACTGTTCCTTTTACTTATATATTTTCTAGATCTCAAGTGACGGCGTCTCTTCCGTGGATTGACCTCCCAATCTACCAAGATTGGAAGCCAAAGCGTCACATTTTTCCTTTGCCCCTCAACTTTCTCTTCATAATTGCTGAGGGGCACAGGGCCCTGGGTGGGGCTTTGGTTTCCCAGGCGTTTCTGCACCCTCCTCAGCTCCCCGCCATGGAGTGGCTTCGGTCACCCAGGCTTTATTGTGGTCGGCAGGGAGGGTTCTGTGGGGGCGCTCGGTTATGGCCTTGGCCTTTCTCTGGGCCTTGGGGCTGTTCGGCCAGGCAGCTTGGGGAACAGCAACAACAACAATGAAGACACATGTGTATAAATAAATATTATAATGATAATACATTTGTTACATGTTTAATATTTTCAAAAGCTTAAGGAACCCTCGAGAATAAATATTCGCTATTTAATTTCAAGTGTAAAGACTTTGAGATCGTGGGTGTATAATTATATACTGTAAGTGCATACAAGTGCCTTTGTGCCTTCAGCACAAATAGCCGACTAAAACATTTGTGTCTGAGGGAAGAAGTTGAATTCATCAACCTCTGGGACAACTTCTACAACCAGCCTACTCTGTTCCGCAAGGATGGCACTCATCTAAACCCTGTGGGTTCAGCACGCATGGGTCGTCTCCTACACGAAGCAGTCCGCAGCCATGGATCAAAAAACGCCATCCGAGAAGAAGCAGCAGTGACATAAATCATCCAACGCCAAGAAAAACACAGAGGCAACCGAGGACCACCAGCGATAAGGACCGGAGACAGCGAGGACCGAGGACAGCCATGAACATAAATGTAGATCCGACAAGAACCAAAAATATTATTAAAGCGCGTTCCGTGAGTTCTAAAATAACAAATTTAAAGGTTTTCTATGCAAACGCTCGTAGCATACGCAATAAATTTTCAGATTTAGAGGAGCTAGTGTTTACAGAAAATTATGATGTGATTGGCATAACAGAATCTTGGCTCAATACAGAAGATAGAGACTTTTTAGCAGAGTATTCACTTCCCGGTTATGTAATGTTTGAGAAAAGCCGAATAAATCGAAATGGAGGTGGCGTTTTACTTTATATCAAAGAAAGTCTTAACCCTACCCTCTTGTCAAAACCTCAAATTGTGAACGTCGACGCATCTTTTGTGCTAATAAAGAATAATAAAGGTACCAAAATAATACTTGCATTAATATACAGACCTCCAGCTCAATCAGTGCAAACTGACCGAGAAATTTACGAACAAATTGCAGATGTAAGTAACTCACAAGATACCGTAATTTTTGGTGACTTTAATTTACCTGTGACCAAGTGGGGCGATACTCTTACTTCACACTCCGGACATGACTTGTATACGAACTTGCAAGAGAGTTCGCTTTATCAATTTGTTGGAACGCCGACCCGTGGTAATAACGTTCTTGACATTGTACTTGCAACAAAAGAAGAATTAATAGAGAATTTGAATGTTGGTGATGAATTCAGTAACAGCGACCATCATACGATAACTTTCACTTTAAACTTTACTAGTAACGAACCAAATAGTAGCATCGAAAAAGTCCCTAATTTCAAGAAAGCAAACTTTCCTAAACTTAGAGCTATGTTTAAAGAAACTGACTGGAGCTTTCTAATTCACAATAACGACATAAATACATCTTGGAAGTTATTCGAAGCCACTTACCTAAAAGCAGTGCAAGACTGCATACCATCGAAAACTCGGCGTCCAGGCCATAATAATAAGCCCAAATGGTGGAATAAAGATATTTCAAACTGCCTGCTTGCTAAAAAAATTTGCTAATGATAGATTAAAATCCTAACAAAATGACGAAGAACGGCTGAAATTTGTAGAGCTACGACGCAAAGCCAAAAAGTTAATTAAGCAAAGTAAAAAGACCTTAGAGTTACATATTGCGAATCAAAGTAAAACAAACCCGAAAGAATTCTATAGTTATATCAGAAAGAAAAAAGTAGTTACTTCAACTGTTGGACCGTTAGTCGATGAAAATGGAGAATACACCAAAGACGAAGAACAAATGAGTAATGCCCTCAATACCTTCTTTGCATCAGTTTTTACAACCGAAGACCTCAGTGATATCCCTACACCATCGCCGATTCAGATTGATAATTCAGATGTTTTAAGCAATATCACCGTTACAGAGAGAGAAGTATTGAATTGTTTAGATAAACTCAAGGTAAATAAAACGCCTGGACCTGATACAATCTCGCCTAGAGTTCTAAAGGAAGCTAAGGATGAGCTCTCTAAACCACTGACATTACTATTCAATAAATCCTTGCAGTCTGGAACTATGCCCGATCAGTGGAAGCTAGCCAACGTAACACCGATATTCAAAAAAGGCAGCAAATCCCTATCCAGTAACTATCGTCCAATTAGCTTAACCTCAGTTGTATGTAAAATGCTAGAAACGGTCATAAGAGACAGACTCGTAAATCACTTAGAGGAAAATAACATACTTAAAGATACTCAACACGGCTTTCGTAAAAAACGTTCCTGTTTAACAAACCTCTTAGACTTCTTCCACGATATCCTCAACCTCTACGATGAGAGTAAAGCTGTAGATATTATATACCTTGATTTTCAAAAGGCCTTTGACAAAGTTCCCCACAAACGTTTACTGCTAAAACTAAAAGCGCATGGAATACAAGACGGTGTGTTGAAATGGATAGAAAATTGGCTCAGCGACAGAAAGCAAAGAGTAGTCATAAACGGTAAGGCATCAAAATGGACCAATGTAAGTAGCGGGGTACCCCAGGGATCGGTACTAGGACCAATTCTCTTTCTAATTTACATCAACGACATAGATGAGGGTCTCACCTGTACAATCTCAAAATTTGCTGACGATACAAAAATTGCAAATAGCGTACTCTCAAAAGAACAAGTTGACGATATGCAACACAATCTAGATAAATTGTCATGTTGGGCCCAAATTTGGCAAATGAGTTTCAATGCGGATAAATGTAAAGTACTACATATCGGATACCTAAATGAGAAAGCAAACTATTCGATGAATGGCACTCAGCTTAAGAATGTAAACAGAGAAACCGATCTGGGAGTAACAATATCGAGTAACCTAAAACCGAGTCAACAATGTTCAGAAGTTGTTAAGAAGGCAAACAAAATAATTGGCTTTATAGGCAGGTCATTTGAGCATAAATCCAAAGAAGTTATCCTAACCCTTTACAATTCCTTAGTCCGCCCTCTTCTGGAATACTGCGTTCAATCCTGGTGCCCTTATTACCAAAAAGATATAAACAAGCTAGAACGAGTTCAACGTAGAGTTACCAAAATGATACCAAGCCTAAAGAACAAACCATACGAAGAGCGTCTTAGAGAATTAAATCTATTTCCTTTAACCCAGCGCAGATTAAGAGGCGACTTAATTCAAGTGTTCAAAATCATCAAAGGCATCGACAATATGAACTGTAGTAAGTACTTCACTATCGACCAATCTAATTACACGCGGGGAAACGGTTGCAAAATTATTGGTAAATCTTTTAACTCGCACGAATCTAAGAATTTCTTCTTCAATCGAGTTGTCAACTTGTGGAATGGGCTTCCCCGAAACGTTATAGACTGCATCACCGTTGATTCATTTAAACTCCGCCTAGACAAATATCTCGCATCAAACCCGCGACTGACTGCGTTTGTAAATGAATAACTTTATTTTATCCCCCCCTCAGTTACTAACCCATCTGTCCCCTACTAACTTCCTAATCCTGCCACGGACATTAGTTCCAGGGCAGTAATTACCTTTCCAATGTTCCCTTACCCACTCTATACCACTGTTTGGACACTTGATCCTCAGTGTTTTGGAGGACAAGCAACCTAGAAGGGTCACTGGATCTGTTGTTGCTTGATTTCCTTTGTACTCCTTTGTAAGTGTGTGTCTAGCTGACGATTTTGAACCTCTTAAAGGGAGATTCGTATTTATTTATTAATGTTGTTATGTATATATATTTTTCTTTAGTTTCCTCCGAAGACCTCCATCTTATAAATATACCCCCAAAACCCCCCTTCGAGATAAATGTTTACATCTTTGGGTAGAATAATGTTCCTGCCAAAGGACGCTTCCTCCTAAATTATAGACTCGCTATCACTCGCTACAAAAACAAAATAAACGCCTAAGTAACACAAAAGTTCTTAAAATCGCCAAAGTGATGGATGGAGACTAAACATGGGGGAGAAGGAGGTCCAGAAAAAACCCAACTCCCCTTCAACATGAAAGTGTGCATGCGGCTAAGGGGTCTGGTAAATGAAGTGAACTGGCGGCTTTGAACCACTTAACGTGAGGTTTGATTTTTCTGGCCCCTGTGTCCTCCATTAGTTTTGAGATGTTAAGACGTTTGCTCCATTAGTTTGACGATTTTAAGACCTTTTGTGTCATTTAGGTGTTTATTTTTTCCGGGTGAGCGAAAGCGAGCCTGTAAGTTAGGAGGAATCTTCTACCGAAAAATGTACAAATTTATCTCGAAATTAAGTTTCAAGGGTATTATTACTATTTTATTTTTTGTTAAATCTTGATGGAGAGTTTGAGAGGAAATGAACACACAAATACAACTCTCCCCTTAACCCGTTCAGTACCGGTGACATCCTATTAATTATATTCTGGTAATGACTAGACGATTCTATTTAGCTTAGGGAGGACCTCTAGCAATGATAAGGCTTAATACTATCTATGGTAGTTCAAACCCTCCTGCCAAACGAAGGTATTTTGGTTAATTCCCGCCTAAAATCGTAATTTTACCATAAATATCGTTATTACTTATTCATATGAGCCTATTTTACGTTTAATATGAAGATATTAACATGTAACAGCAATAACACAAGTGGGAATAGCATTTGGAGGGTGAAAAAGACGTATTATTGCCGACCGTTCGTTCGTATCAGGAGGGGAGAGGCGGCACGACGTATACCCTCTCTCTTCACTTCCCGATCGATACTGTGGTCTTGCAAGTGAAGTCTCTCTGTTGCTAGGTTTGGACACATGTGGAGGAGTGCTAGAATGTATGGAGGGGATTATCTCGCTTACCACATATGCTTTGTTTGTAGTGCCAGTGGGGTGTTTTGAAAGCCATTTTTTATGCCTAACCTCTTCAGAGTCCTGGTGCCTTCGCCCAGTAAAACCCCTTAAGAGTCTCGGCGCCTTTCCCGGCTTAAGCTACATAATATCATCTAAATATAGCTAGAATAATATATAACCCACGTCGCTGGTACTCAAACTGGTACTGCAAACGTGTGCATGCAAGCGAAGTATTGTGGTAGTAAAGGGATCGATTGTGTGGCCAGAGGGACCTGAACATTTATAGAGGAAAGATATGGTGTAAAGGCGCCCGCAGTAGTTCACCTCTCTTTGTTGACCATCTAACTTTAAAGGGAGAAGGTTGTAATTTTGAGCGTCCGGCCTCGACCGAGACATTATTCTATCGAAAAATGTACAAATATATCTTGAAGGGGGGTCTCGTAGGTGTTTTTTGTTTTAAGCTTGGAGAAGGTATAGGGAGGAAAAATATATAAGGTATATATACAGTATATGAGGATAAATAAATAAACAAATAAATACGATCATCCCCCCGTAACCCATGCAGTGCCAGTAAAGTCCTTTATATCTGCACACTTTGTGACGATTTATTCAGCTTAGCAAGGATTGTGGTTGCTCAAAGGATTAAATGAGATATTCTGTAGCCTATTTATTACTTGTTGGAGATTCTTCTTAAGCTGAATATAATTGTCTAATAGTTTCCAGAATATATGGAAAAGAACATCACCAGTACTGAATGAGTCGATTCTAAGTTCTGCAAATGCAAAGAAAATACTCAAATTTATATACCAAGAAAAATGCAAGGCTGTTTAACCCGCATAATCCCGGCAACGGCTGCCAGCCGTCAGTTATACGATCCTTGTAACTGCCAGTATCAGGCAGTGCCTGGTACCACGATGTTTGAGCACTGCTCTAAGACCTTGGCAACACTTCTCAGCTTATATCCAAGCCCCCACTGGCCATGAGAGGCAGTATTTCTCCATCTTTTGAGATGGGAGGCTGTTATATCTTGCCTCTGAAGCCATTTTGGCAATATTGCTTGGTACTGCGAGGTACATTTATGGTACTACCCTATGGTACAGTAGGTGTTAGGGGGAGATGGACCATTTTTATGGACCCCCTTCTCCCTCATATTTAGCCCCATTCAGTGTGAGATTTATTACGTTCATTCCATTATTTTGGCAATTTAGAATCCTTTCGCCAAATTAATTTGTCAATATTAAGACCTTTCATCCCATTTAGGTGTCGATTGTTTCCTGTATTGCGAGCCTGTAATTGTAGGAGGAACCGACCGAAAAATGTAAAAATTTATCTTGATGGGGGTGTTTTTAAAGCTTAATAGAGGTCTTGGGAGGAAACTAAGAAAATAATGAAGATATGAATAAATATGCAAATAAATACACCCATATACTGTGGAGTACATTTTTGTATATGATTTTTTTCTAAATAACTTTAGAAGCATATTGTAAGCACATACATGTGTATGATAGATAAATAGAAATACACGTGTAATGAATTTTGTATACATTTACCCTTTCAGTACCGGCGACATCATTTTCATTCTATTTTAGCTACATTTATACGAGTTTGTGCAGTTTAAGAAAGATCTATGGTTGTGAAAAGGGTAAGTGAGATCGTTTGAAGCCTGTTACTTGATTGGAGCCCTTTTTAAACTTCATACAAATGTGTAAATATGGTTACAATATAATTAAAATTACGTCGCTGGTGCACAAGGGGTTAATATCTAATAGAAATCTATCTATCTATCTATTTCCTGACGCTGTGATCCCCAAAGGGGTGGCCACAAACGAACTGCCCCCATGCATCTCTGTCCCCAGTCAGTCGATTCCACTCCTCACAACCAGCATCGCCTTCATCCATATACTTCCTCAGTCCATCCTTCCACCTCTCTTTCGGTTTACCTCTTCCTCTCTGTCCTTCCACCTCGCTCTCGTACACCTTCTTAGACTCTCGCTTCCCATACGTTCCATATGGCCGAACCATCTCAAGGTGGTCCTTTTCACACTTTCCAGCACATCTACCTCCACACCACACCTCCTTCTTACTTCCTCATTCGTCTGTCTATCCCTCCATGTAACTCCGCACGCACTTCTCAAGTAACTCATTTCCACCCCTCTCACTCTTGGTCTGAGTCTCTTCTCAAACGTCCATGTTTCGCTTCCGTAAGTCAGTGTCGGGATTACCACACTGTCATGCAAGGACTTCTTTACTTCCATACTGACCACCCTATTTCTTGTTACTGCTTTCAGCGTTCTTACAACCCTCTTCCCCTGTTGCACCCTCTCCTGCACTTCTTCATCCATAGTCCCATCTTTACTCAACATGCTGCCCAGATACTTAAATGAGCTGACAATCTCCATAGCCTGACTATTCAACTTCACCTCACACTCTGTGGCTTCACCCCTTTTGAAGACCATAACCTTGCTCTTCCCCGCATTAACCTTCAGATTTCGTTTTTCACACACTGTTCCAACATATTTACCAGACCCTGCAACTCCCATTCCTTATCGCTCATCAGAACCGTATCATCAGAAAACAGCAGTACAGACAGCTTCCACTCAGTTTCCTCCCTTATCAGCGATACACCAACATCCACTGCTCTTCCTTGCATTTCTTTCATGACTCCATCCATATACAGTATACAGTAAACAACATCACACACCCCTGTTTCAACACAACATTCAGGTCAAAGAACTCGCTCTGCTCATTCTCCACACGTACTGCCGAAGGCAACATACACCTTTTGTTGCTTCTCCAGATATTTCTCCACAACACAATTCAAGGTAAAAATCTGATCTACACATCCTCTTCCCTTCCTAAAACCTCCCTGCTCGTCACCTATTAATTTCTCTGTTCTCACTCTCACTCTCTCAATCACTACCCCACTGTACACCTTCCCTACTATGCTTAGAAGACATATTCCTCGGTCGTTACCACACACTCCTCTTTCCCCTTTACCCTTATATAGGGGGACTAATATGCCTGTCTTCCAGTCATCAGGTGCACTCCCCTTCTCCCATGCTAGTTTGCACATTTTCCATACCCATTCGATCACTATCTCACCACCATACCTCAACATTTCCCCACACACTCCATCTGTTCCTGATGCTTTCCCCAACTTCACTCTTTTCATGGCTTCTCACACATCTGACCTCCTCATCCCCACCTCCTCCTCCACTACTTCTCTTCTTCTCTCTCCCATTCCCCATGCAACTATGTTTGCTGGCGCTTCATTCCTTACATTTAGCAACTTGTTGAAGTACTCCCTCCATCTTTCGACTCTCTCTTGCTTCTCGACTAGAATTCTCCCATTCTTATCTTTCACACCCTTATTGTTTCCCTTGCTACCTTCCCTAACTTTCTTGACTTCTTTCCAGAACGGTTTCTTACACTCCCTCCATTTTACACTCGGATTCCTTCCAAATTCCTCATCTAATCTTCTCTTACTTTCCTTTACTACTCTCTTCACCACTCTCTTTCTCTCCACGTACCTCGCTCGTTTCTGATTCTCCAAAGCTTCATTCCCTCTACTACCCAACCACTCTCTATACGCTTTCTTCTTGTCTTCCACAGCTATTTTTACCTCTTCTGTCCACCATGCTGTACCTTCCACTCCCCTCCCTCTTCTCCTTACTCCACACACCTCCTCACATGCTGCACAGATCTCTTCCTTAAATACCTTGCTCATCTCCTCCACTTCCTCCATATTTTCCAGGTCGAACCCACCTAGTCGTCTTTCTACTGCTCTCATGTACTACGACTGTACATGAGTTACGAAGCAAAGCCAAAAAAGTTAATTAAGCAAAGTAAAAAGACCCTGGAGTTACATGTTGCGAATCAAAGTAAAACAAACCCGAAAGAATTCTATAGTTATATCAGAAAGAAAAAAGTAGTTACTTCAACTGTTGGACCGTTAATCGATGCAAATGGAGAATACACCAAAGACGAAGTACAAATGAGTAATGCCCTCAATACCTTCTTTGCATCAGTTTTTACAACCGAAGACCTCAGTGATATCCCTACACCATCGCCGATTCAGATTGATAATTCAGATGTTCTAAGCAATATCACCGTTACAGAGAGAGAAGTATTGAATTGTTTAGATAAACTCAAGGTAAATAAAACGCCTGGACCTGATACAATCTCGCCTAGAGTTCTAAAGGAAGCTAAGGATGAGCTCTCCAAACCACTGACATTGCTATTCAATGAATCCTTGCAGTCTGGGACTATGCCTGATCAGTGGAAGCAAGCCAACGTAACACCGATATTCAAAATAGGCAGCAAATCCCTACCCAGTAACTATCGTCCAATTAGCTTAACCTCAATTGTATGTAAAATGCTAGAAACGGTCATAAGAGACAGACTCGTAAATCACTTAGAGGCAAATAACTTACTTAAAGATACTCAACACGGCTTTCGTAAAAAACGTTCCTGTTTAACAAACCTCTTAGACTTCTTCCGCGATATCCTTAACCTCTACGATGAGAGTAAAGCTGTAGATATTATATACCTTGATTTTCAAAAGGCCTTTGACAAAGTTCCCCACAAACGTTTACTGCTAAAACTAAAAGCGCATGGAATAAAATACGGTGTGTTGAAATGGATAAAAAATTGGCTCAGCGACAGAAAGCAAAGAGTAGTCATAAACGGTAAGGCATCTAAATGGACCACTGTAAGTAGCGGGGTACCCCAGGGATCGGTACTAGGACCAATTCTCTTTCTAATTTATATCAACGACATAGATGAGGGTCTCACCTGTACAATCTCAAAATTTGCTGACGATACAAAAATTGCAAATAGCGTACTCTCAAAAGAACAAGTTGACGATATGCAACACAATCTAGATAAATTGTCATTTTGGGCCTAAATTTGGCAAATGAGTTTCAATGCGGATAAATGTAAAGTACTACATATCGGATACCTAAATGAGAAAGCAAACTGTTCGATGAATGGCACTCAGCTTAAGAATGTAAACAGAGAAACCGATCTGGGAGTAACAATATCGAGTAACCCTAAAACCGAGTCAACATGTTCAGAAGTTAAGAAGGCAAACAAAATAATTGGCTTTATAGGCAGGTCATTTGAGCATAAATCCAAAGAAGTTATCCTAACCCTTTACAATTCCTTAGTCCGCCCTCTTCTGGAATACTGCATTCAATCCTGGTGCCCTTATTACCAAAAAGATATAAACAAGCTAGAACGAGTTCAACGTAGAGTTACCAAAATGATACCTAGCCTAAAGAACAAACCATACGAAGAGCGTCTTAGAGAATTAAATCTATTTCCTTTAACCCAGCGCAGATTAAGAGGTGACTTAATTCAAGTGTTCAAAATCATCAAAGGCATCGACAATATGAACTGTAGTAAGTACTTCACTATCGACCAATCTAATTACACGCGGGAAACGGTTGCAAAATTATTGGTAAGTCTTTTAACTCACACGAATCTAAGAATTTCTTCTTCAATCGAGTTGTCAACTTGTGGAATGGGCTTCCCCGAGACGTTATAGACTGCAGCACCGTTGATTCATTTAAACTCCGCTTAGACAAATATCTCGCATCAAACCCCGCGACTGACTGCGTTTGTAAATTAATAACTTTATTTTATCCCCCCCCTCAGTTACTAACCCATCTGTCCCCTACTAACTTCCTAATCCTGCCACGGACATTAGTTCCAGGGCAGTAGTTCCCTTTCCAATGTTCCCTTACCCACTCTAAACCACTGTTTGTACACTTGATCCTCAGTGTTTTGGAGGTCAAGCAGCCTAGAAGGGTCACTAGATATGTTGTTGCTTGATTTCCTTTGTACTCCTTTGTACCCTTACTCTTCCCTGATTTCCTCCTCCTGTAGCCTCTCCACCCTCATAACAATTCCACCCTCCTCTCGCCTCCCTCCAGCTCTCCTCACCCACTTCTTTTGTATCCTAGGTTTAGCTACTACTACATAGTGATCAGACAGACCCCGTCCAATACCCCCATACACCCTAGCATCCAGCACAGATTTCTTCATTCGTTCATCCACACATATATAATCAATCAGTGCCTTTCGTTCAACCACTGTCTTATCCTTATCCTTTATTGTTCACACCGCTTTCCATGTGTACCTGTGTATCATTCTGTGTCGGAAGAAGGTGTTGGCTATCCACAGCCTCCTCCCCACATATACGTGCACAAGTGCACTACTATTCCCATTCACCTCTGATAGTACCCCCCACCCTCCCACCACTCCATCAACTTTCCCATCACTCACCTTCCCATTCATATCTCCAATCAGAAATATTCTTTCGTTCTTGCCAAACTTATCCAGGCACGCCTCCACATTCACCCACAACTCCTCTTTCTTTCTTAAAAGTTTATCCTCTGTCAGAGCATACATACACACAATCACCCACGTGTGTATTCTTACACCTTTAAGAGAGATACTTCTCACAAGGCTCAGCCAATGTAATGTTAATTTTGTATTATGATTATTTTGTGTATGTTCTACTGGCTAAATAAAAAGTTTCAATTCAATTCAATTCAATACTTTCATTCTCACCCACACAATCCTTGAACCCACAGACCCATAGTCTCTTACACGCTCCTTCCATTTGTTACTTACAAACAAACACGCACCTTCTCTCGCTGCTCCCTCACTCACTCCGACACACACACCCATTCCACACTCCCACTCTCTCACATCTGTACCCCTCCATTTGGTCTCCATCATTCCACATACATCCAGCCTGGCATTCGCTAGCACTTCCAATACCTCTCTCTCTTTTGTGTCATCATTCATGCCTCTCACATTCCACGTTCCTATTCTAAGATTGTTTGTAAGATTGTCCATAGTAGGTCGGGGTTCATCAACACATCGTCCATCCGCATCTGAGGCTGTTCGTTCGGTTTTCGTTGCTACGTATATATCACGGGTAGGGGTCACAACCTCTTTAGTCGCCTCTTACGACACGCAGAAGCACGTTCAATATGCCACATTCAATAATATGTTAATTTAATGTACTAAGCACGTTCAATAAGCCACTCAATACTTTAATGTATTATTGACCCACATGAATGATTTTGAGTATCAATATATCTACATAAATTATATACATTTGTATTTTATGCCATGTGGAGAATTTTGGAGCAGTTTAGATCCCCTGAGCATATTGTAACAATGGTCAGGGCACTGGACAAGGGAGGGTGAATCAGGTTACCCACCAGGGAGAACTGTTAGATAAATTCAACTTCTCCTGGGGCCTCAAGCAGAGATGTGTCATTGCCCCTACTGTCTTCTCCCTGCACGCCACCATACTGTACGAGATCCCACCTGGCTGCTCTGTCATTGATGTGAAGTACCGACTAGATGGGGGGCTACTCAGCCTCTTACGGCTTCAATCGGAGTGACTCAATTTTAGCCTGAGAATGAAGGCATTGCAGTACACATATAATAGTGCCACACCTGTCCTTTCCAGTGCTGAAATCCAGGAATCGATGAACAGCTATTGCAGTGTGTATGCCCAGTTTGGTCTGACGGTCAACACCGGAAAAACCAAGATCCTTTACCAGCCCGCCCCAAGAACAACACTGCCAGATCGCAACATCACTATCTCTGGTACAAGCGTAGAGAGTGTGGAACACTTCCAGTATCTTGGGAGCATCCTCTCCTTACAGTGCACATCCATCAAAAATTTTGAGAACAGGATCAGGGCAACCCATATCGCCTTCAAAAGACTATCAACTAGAGTGTTCAGGAACAAGGACATTCAACTCTGAACCAAACTGATAGTATTCGATGCAGTTGTGGTGTCCATCCTTCTGTATGGATGTGAAATCTGGATTCTGTATCGACGGGAAAAGCTACACCAGAAGAAGCTCAGAACTATCACGAACATCAAATTGGACGATTTAACCACTAATATTCACCATCACCAAGCATTGTTTCCGCTGGGCATGTGATGTTGCCTGAATGAACAAATCATGGCTTCCTCGCACCATCCTCTTTGGTGCCCTCAGCTCTAAGGAGAGGCCTTGTAGTTGCCCAATCCTCCACTTTGAAGACCAGCTGAAGGAATCACTGAAAGAGACTGGAATCTACATCAACTCCTGGGAGCAGCAGGCGGGAGACCGTTCTTCCTGGAGGAACAAAATTCCAGAAGGCGCAACCCTCTTCAAATTGAAAAGAAGGACCACTGCACCCAAAAACAACGAACGAACCAACAACAACCCGCTCCAACCATCCAATGTTCCAATTGCAGCCACCTGTTACCTTGGGCTGAGACTAAAATGACAATAATCGTGAAGAATATATGAGACGTTCACTCATATTCCATCGTGCCCGAAAATGGCCCGAGTTTCATTTAAAGAGCACAAATAACACAAACTTCGTTGTGTGGCCGAGGTTCTCACGCCTCAAGGATCAATGGTAATGGCTGAGAATTACGACCAACAGGAAGATCGTGGCCTGAGGAAGAGGGTATTAGGGGCTTAGTGGTTGTGTGAACGCTTCTCTCTCTCTCTCTCTCTCTCTCTCTCTCTCTCTCTTCTCTCTCTCTCTCTCTCTCTCTCTCTCTCTCTCTGCAATGATTTGATTCTCGATCACTGGGTATTATCTGAGTGAGCGCCAGGGGATCTTGAAGTTGGGTTAAAACTGAGGGATAAAAAATAGTGCGAAAGAATAGGATGAAATTAATAAGGAAAAACATATCATAGGAGGAGGAGGGGAAAATCATGAACAGGATAATGTAAAATAATATATTTGGGCGTAAGAGAACAAGACTCTTTTGGAAAGAAGATGAATAGAAATCATTAGGAGGAAATTATAATGTAAAACTTGAAAAGCAAACAAACCAAAACAGGGACGACACAATATAAAGGCAAAATAATAGTAATCAAATCGCTATGTGGAAATAACTCTTTACCAAAATAGGGCATACATCACAACATGAGCAAGTGAATCTGTTTCCCAAGCAAATTAATCACACATATAACAACGCACTCTCGTCATGTTCAAGGAATTAGTCAATTTGGGAAGTACAGGACGTTCTGGTAAATTATACTACATTGTGTATGAATAAACAAACTACTAGTTATGTCAAAATGTTCTATTAAATCAAATGTGCAATATGACAAGATATCAACAATAGTACAAAATATATGCAACACTCACTAGCATGCTGTCGGGTAGGTAGGAAACAGATTAAGAAAATGGAGTGAAAGAAAGAAAACATATTTAGAAACAAATATGTTGAAGATAAATAACTATGACTTTTCGATACCACGAATTGTAGCTACCCTGCATACAATTATGTGTTTACAAACATGTGTGTAGGAACGAGATGAAAATCTGCATCAGTCGGATTTGATTTAAGATAATGTAGTCATAATTTGAGAGAGAGAGAGAGAGAGAGAGAGAGAGAGAGAGAGAGAGAGAGAGAGAGAGAGAGAGAGAGAGAGAGAGAGAGAGAGAGACGTAATGCACACAGACATAAGAAAGACAATGAACGTTTCAACACTGAGGCAGAACTAGAGCAAAATATCTGACAGAGCATCGCACCTTGTCCTTATTGTCATCATATAAGCGCTGAATGGGGTCACAACACACTAGTATGTCGGGTTTATTTCAGATCACGGTAAATTGAAACCATTAGGAACTGATTTCTGTACACTCAATGGAACAATATGAATTTACTATAGCAACATATTTCGCTACAAAATCATCGAAATAGCTTAGTAACCAAGATAGTAACATGGCAATTTACGTCAGTTGGAAAAGAATGGACAATTTTGTTTTTGTATATTTTGTTTAGTTTTATTTTGGTAAGTGTTTAGGTAGGAAGAAACTGCTAAACCGTTTGAAATACGGTCGGGCATAATATTTCGTGTATGGTTATTTATGCCTGAATAACAATGTGTCAATAAGAATCTTGAAAATTATCTGTAAGAAACGCATGCAAATTTACGTGTGTGTGTGTGTGTGTGTGTGTGTGTGGGTGGGGAGGTCTTTAAGGGGGCTCACCTCGCTTTTTTCTCTTTCTCTCCCTCTCTCTTTGGCTTGTATCCATTCGGCCCCATTCAGCCTACTGTTTTAAAACGTTTACCCCCAACCAGGTGTCAATATTTTCCTGGCGAGCGGTAGCGAGCCAGCATATATATATATATATATATATATATATATATATATATATATATATATATATATATATATATATATGTTTCGTTTTGACAGCAAGCTAAATGTGTACATTTTTCGATAGAAAAATGTCGTCAGCGAAGCCGGATTTCTCCATAAAATGCTGGCTCGCCACCGCTCGCCAGGAAAAAATCGACATCTGGATGGGGATAAACTTCTTAAAACAGTTGGCTGAATGGGGCCGAATGGATACAAGCCAGAGAAAGAGAGAAAAGGAGATAAAGAGAAAAAAAGGAGGTGACCTCCCTTAACTTTGGGTATGATCTACTTGGGCACCAGGGTATGTTGAGGCGGTGTTAAAACAGTGGGGGATATAAGATAGCACTAAGGGAGGAGGTGGCATTAAGGGCAGATTTTCACCTAAGGGATTATTTTTCGAACCTCCTTCTCCCTCATGTTTAACCCCATTAGTATTGAGATTTTAAGACGTTCGCCCTGTTAATTTAGCGATTTTAAGACATTTTGCCCAATTTCTGTCAATGTAAAGATCTTTCGTGTCATTTAGGTGTCGATTTTTTCATAGCGAGCCATAGCGAACCATAGCGAACCAGTAATTTAGGAGACATTTAGGGACATTTTTCTACCGAAAAATGTACACATTAATATCGAAGGGGGTCTTGGGGGCATTTTCTAAAAGCTTGATGGGGGTCAAGGAAACAAACTAAAATCTCCCCTTAATACTACAATAATATATAATAAAGAGGAGAGGAAGAGTACAAAGTACAAAAGGAGTACAAAGGAAATCAAGCAACAACATATCTAGTGACCCTTCTAGGCTGCTTGTCCTCCAAAACACTGAGGATCAAGTGTCCAAACAGTGGTTTAGAGTGGGTAAGGGAACATTGGAAAGGGAACTACTGCCCTGCCACTAACGTGGCAGGACTAGGAAGTTAGTAGGGGACATATGGGTTAGTAACTGAGGGGAGGATAAAATAAAGTTATTCATTTACAAACGTAGTCAGTTGCGGGTTTGATGCGAGATATTTGTCTAGGCGGAATTTAAATGAATCAACGGTGCTGCAGTCTAGAACGTCTCGGGGAAGCCCATTCCACAAGTTGACAACTCGATTGAAGAAGAAATTCTTAGATTCGTGCGAGTTAAAAGATTTACCAATAATTTTGCAACCGTTTCCCTGCGTGTAATTAGATTGGTCGATAGTGAAGTACTTACTACAGTTCATATTGTCGATGCCTTTAATGATTTTGAACACTTGAATTAAGTCACCTCTTAATCTGCGCTGGGTTAAAGGAAATAGATTTAATTCTCTAAGACGCTCTTCGTATGGTTTGTTCTTTAGGCTAGGTATCATTTTGGTAACTCTACGTTGAACTCGTTCTAGCTTGTTTATGTCTTTTTGGTAATAAGGGCACCAGCATTGAACGCAGTATTCCAGAAGAGGGCGGACTAAGGAATTGTAAAGGGTTAGGATTACGTCTTTGGATTTATGCTCAAATGATCTGCCTATAAAGCCAATTATTTTGTTTGCCTTCTTAACAACTTCTGAACATTGTTGACTCGGTTTTAGGTTACTCGATATTGTTACTCCCAGATCGGTTTCTCTGTTTACATTCTTAAGCTGAGTGCCATTGTTACGACCGGGCACACGGGTACACTAGGGCTCTCACACAGGACTCGAGTATGGCTCGCTGCCACAACGGAAACACACGATCCCAACCCCAGAGTACTGCCAGCCGAACAAAAAACACCAATACCCTCCAGAGTTCTATCTGCTATAACGGGGTATACAAGAACTCGGTACTAGCGTTTCACAACAGACTAATAAAGAGACGGGAGTTATCTAGTCTGGTCAACAATCAAACAAAGAAGTAAATACAACAACACCAAAGAATAGTGTTGGCCGAAGCCGAAGTAATCCACCCTTGACTAAGAACTTAAGAAGTCCTCCACCCTCTACTTCGGATCGGCACTATTACGTTACGTTAAACAATAGTCCTCGAGCATCGAGCAAGGAATCTTCTGATAAAGTTAGATGCTTCTCGGATACTCGTAAGAAGTAAGTATCGGATTTTGAACAGCAATTCAATAAGCAACACACTGGCAATTAACTAATATTAAAGGCTTTAAATTGACATAAGAAGAATTAGAAGAATAGACAGTAGTAAATGGCAAACATATAAAAGAAGTACTCCGACAATGCACTGGCCATAGCCTACTAGGATTGTGCTCGGGGGCCACTAATCTCTAAAGTAGCTTATGCGTGCCACACATGAAATCAATAGTGCATAAACATTAACATACATAAGGAAAGCTTCAATACTATGCTGTATCTGCTGACCGAGCAAAGTCTAGCTGGGATGTAGTAGGCTAGGAAACAATGGCTGAGCAAGCGGCTCGTAGCCTAGCGAGGTCCTTAAGGCTGTGCGGCCAAATTACGTTAATTGACGGGATGCTCTCTTGAGAGATCCAGATCACTAGTATCTGGTTCTCTCCTGGCGATCCTCTCAAAGTCAAGCAACCGAGTTAGCACAGTGCTGGGTGGCAGAGGCAAAAGCCCTCACTCGCAACACAGTGCTAAACTCACAAGGTACACAGTCAGAAAGACCACCTAGGCTTTCCAAGTCTCCGTTGCGATTGTACAGGTTCAACAAAACCTAATACACATAGGGAATCACAACTCTAGTAGCCTCATCCCAGTCTAGCATCACCTAGATCAGCAGAAAACAGGAACATGAATAATCATACACAGGGAAATGCATATACGAGTGCAACAAACATTAATCAATCCTATTCTAGTTATCCCTTCCAAAATAGGCTATCTAATAGGCATATATCTCGTGAGAACTCAAGCGACAATACTTTGGCTGACTAAATCTGCACCAAAGGGGTCATTGAGGTTATAAAGGGTCGGGAAGAGAAGAAGGTAGGCGGTACAGAGAGTAGGGAAAGTTCACATCAGTCGGAAGAATATATATAGTTGCAAGGGATATGAGAAGTCGCTCTGCCTTATGAGTTCTGAGGAAAATGCGGCGAGACCTCCCTTTTTATACTCGGCCCTCTAGTGAGCATATCGCCAACTACTAAGGACCGCCCACTAGCAATCATTACGTAATATTCTCTCTCAATCTGGGATCGACAAAGGATTTCCCACGCACTGAGGGGGAGGAGGGAGGAGGGAGGAGGGAATTAGGCCTACCTGCCGCATGGCGCACTCACTGGCCCCCCGTACTCACTCTCTCTCCTCTCATCATTACAAATAAGTCCCACACACAACACTTATAACTAATGATATAAAATAGAACTCGTTGACTCAGATGAAAACAAAATACATATTTATAATACTTATAGTACAACGGCTCACATAAACTAAGTTAGGAAACTTTACACAGACTACAGCCAAAGTTCCTGCCCTGACGATCCTAGCGAGAGTGGGGCCTGACTGGGCGTTCTGTACAGCATGCTCATACTCGACATGCGTCACACCTCCCCCAAGATTTTACTTGCTCAACCCTGAGCTAAAATCTGATACACAGAACCCCATCAAGCCCCCCACACCCAGCGACCGCATGGCACTAAAACAAAGCTGAGATTATCACTAAAACACATCTTTAAAAAAAAAAATTACATTTTATAACTCCTCCCAACAATAGCAAAAGACACAATATCATGCTCCCAGAGCGAGCTTACAGCAGCTCAGCCGTTTGATAGTTCGTGGACTACTCAAACTCTATAGGCTATGACAAACTTATACAATTATCTATATCAAAAAGAAAGAGTTTTTTTTTATGATTTTTATATTTTAATATGTTTTTCCCGGCTGCACTATAAGGGCAGCCTATTTTCTTCTATACCAAACGCTCAACTCCTGCTTTACGACCCAATACGCTGGGCTACAATCGCGAGCCAACAAGCACCAAGCGCAAAATACTATTCAAACTAAAGCAGGAGGCTACCCGTGTGTCAATCTACCCAGGATCATATACCCTTGAACGACCATCTGCAACCACGTTGTCACAACCGGCAATATGGCGTATGTCCAGGTTATATACCAATAACCTTAGTGACCACCTGGTCAGCCTCATATTCCGATTGTGAAACTGGTCCAAGATCTTGAGAGGGTGATGATCTGGGTAAACTACAACGACCGGACCATAGGCTGGAACATAGACCTCGAAATGCCCCAGCGCATCATCGTCCTTTTCAATTTCATTCATCAGGTTCTGAAACGTTGCTAGTGCATTCTCAAGTCCGTCAGGCATAACATTGCACTGGTAGGTACTCCCGTCCACAACAAAACCACATACCTCTTTAGCACGCTCGGACAAAGTTACAAGCAACGACCACTCACGACATTCCTTATCCCTCAGACCCTTCGTCCACACGTAATCCAGCTCTGCTTGCACCATAGGCTGTCGAGCAGGATTTATACGGTAGGGAATTAAACTGAGCCTTGCACTATCTCCAGCCTGCATGTCGGATTCTACCCCGTACATCAGGCCTGGAGAAGCAACAAACATGCGAAAGTACTGCCATAGCCTAGTAAATAACTGCCTTTCACTGTCTCCACGAACAACATGCCTAGTGCCCTCCCACAACCCAGCCGAGACCGCAGCTTCTAACCTGTAGTCTCCCTCCTTCTCCACCTTCGTCCCTAGAACAGCCAGGTCATGAGAGGGACAATCAGTACCACCTGTGCAGTCACTCCCACAGTTCATTATTGCTAAGGCTTCCCCGCCGATACCGTACATGCGCACCCCCGCATTCCTTGTGACGACATCTGCCTGCGCAGCATCACCGCTTTCAGCGACATGGCCAGATACAGTCGGTCTATGGTAGGGCTGTTGCATTAGACTAGAGCAGCATTGGGAGGCTATGCGACGACCGGGCACTGCGATACCACAGCCGACCTTACCAATCTGCTCAATGTCCTCCTTTTGACCACCACCCTTGGCAGCCATGGGTCGACCCTGACCTGGCAACCATGCCAAAGCCTCGTCGCCCACCTTAAACCACCGAAACAACGAGGCTAACGGTCTTTCAACAGTCACGTGACCTGCCCGTGGAACATCTTGCACCGCCCGAGTTGTGAGACTCAGGGGCTCGGCACGACCAGTGGGGTATGAACCGAGCTGGTGCTGGAGTGCTGCACACTGCTGCTCAGGCAGGTGCTCTAGCGCTTCCACAGCCACCAGACTCGTGTCCCCCGCCCACTGCTCCGCCGAGACATGACAATCCCTACTCTCCTCCACCTGTGCCCTACTGCCCCCCTCTCCTTCTCCACCTTGGCCGCGGCAGACCAATGCAGGGACAGTAGGCTGCTCAGGTGGTTGCCTCACAAACTCCTCCAACAGGTTCACATGACATGCTTCCCCGTCCTCGTGTTTGATCTCGACAGCCCCATTACCACACTTCTGAACCTCCGGATCCTCCAACTGCAGTTTACAAATATCTGAAGGAACCAACCTGTCTAGATGCTTCCGAAGCAACCCAAGTCCTCCCCCAATATCAAACTGAGCAACCCTTTTTTCTCTCCGTGTGCAACGTTGCTGCCTCGGAGTCTCTTCCTGCCCTACCTCCTCACTAGCTGTGACAGGTCCTGGGGCCTCTCCAGACTCTAACATAGGGGCCAATACTGAATCACCCAGGAGAGCCGCCGAGTCAAAACTCTTAAAACCAACTCCAGCTTTAGCCTCCTCCTGTTGATCGTTCCTCTGCTGGTCTGAAGACGGAGGACTAGGCTGTGACACTTTATCTGCCTGAGCTCGGGTGACAACACACGCCATGGGTTGTGTTTGGCACCGCTCGACCCACTCTTGCTCTTCCCCACTCACGTCGGCCGGCCTCTCGGCAACGACTAAGGGTAGAACCTCAGAAGCGGGCATTGCAAAGTCGTTGCCGAGAAGAAGGTCGACGCCCTCCACTGGCAGTTTCTCCACAATCCCGACATCCAATTCACGTGCCACACCATCCACCTCCAACTCCAACCGCACCAGCGGGTATGACCGAGTTGCATTAATACCCTGCACCACTACCACCCGAGCCGCATTTATAGGGTAGCCAGTCAAGTTATTCATCAGAGTCTGGGAAGCACCTGTATCACGCAAGACCTCTACTCCATGCTTGCGCCCCGCCCACATCACGCAACCCCGCCCTCTATGGTCGCAAAAAGCATCCTGAGCAGGGTTCGAGCCTCCCAGGTGCTTCTGCATTGGCTGTGCCTCAGCCTCTGACGAACTGCCCCGGGCAAACTCAGAAGACTTCGGAGACACACCAATGTTGCAGGCCAAAGACACAGCTGCTGTAGGTGGTTTGCTAGGACAGACTCTTGCAAAGTGCCCCTTTTCATGACAATGATAACACTCCAACTCCCCTCTGGGCTTCCCTTGGTACTGGGAAGGGCCCGGCCCCTTCTTAAATGGGACGGTGCTAGTCTTGTGGTCAGTCTTGGTATCATAACTCTTGTACTTGTTTGCATAATGTATATCACTAACTCGGGGGGGTGGGGCGTCACGCCCCTTGTTACCTGCCTCACTACGCTGAGCAGACCCGCACCCACGAATTAGTGATAGCCGGAGGTCAGCCATCTCAGCTGCCTCCTGTAGAGTTTTTGGGTTCTTTTCTTTAATAGTTAAAGTCATTTCTGCACCTGTACACTTATAAAACTGCTCGAGCAGAAACAGCTCAGTCAACTGTTCGGCCGTCTCAGCTTTCTCAGAACGTGTCCAGTTTGTAAGTGCATCTTTTAAGTCCCGGGCATGTTCAAGAAAGGTCGCCTCCCTAGTCTTCGTAACACCCCGAAACTTCAATCGATATGTTTCTGGTTGCAACTCGTATGCCCGTAGGACAGCTCTCTTCAATTCTGGGTAGTCAATGCAAGACTCTAAAGGTAGTGCATCATAAGCCTTCAGACCCTTACCCGTAAGTCTTGAGGAGACTAGAGCTGCCCACTTCTCTTCAGGCCAATTATGCTCCCTACACTTCTTCTCAAAACGATTAAAAAATTCTGTGACTTCAGTTTCACTAAATGCCGGCACCAATTTGACTAAGTGGGACAAGGACTGTTCTCTTACTTGGCCCTCACGGCCCATCCGAGTCCCTGTCGACTCTGCACGAGTCTTATCTAAATCTATTTGAGCACAATATTTCTCGGAGTCGTACCTAAGCTCAGCCTCGTGCCTCCTAACCTCAGCCTCAATCTCCTTCTCCTGCTTCCTAGACTCAGCCTCAATCTCATGCTTCCTAGTCTCATTCTCCTGCCTCCTAGTCTCAGCCTCAATCTCCTTCTCCTGCTTCCTAGCCTCAGCCTCAATCTCCTTCTCCTGCTTCCTAGCCTCATTCTCCATTTTAGCAAGCTCAAGTCTAAATATCATATCTGGAGACAGGCAGGAAGAGGGAGCTGCCACTACTGAAGGAGGGGGGGCAAAAACTGGGGAACCACCATGTGCACCGCCCGAGGGCACTCCAATCTGCCAATTCTCATCCCTCTGTGGGAGAGTGCTAATCTCCGGCAACTGAGTGGACGGCACTGTGGGAGTCGAGTGAGAGGGGATCTGGGGAGGAACCCCCCCAAACGCCCTCTCCTCCGAAACCCCATGTCGCCCACGCAACACCCAGGAAATCAGCTCCCTCTTGGACATCCCTATTACATTGGATAGGCCCAAAACCTTGGCTATCAGGTGCAAGCCATAAATATCCACCCCAGTCAGCCTCTCCTCCGTCACGTGGTACCGCTTACTCACAAAAACTCTAGCATCCTCCTCACTGATTACTAACGGCACCTCTTCAAATGGCATCTCTCGCTCCTCGTCAGTGCTAGGGCACGACATACTGAAGTCCACAAAAAAATTCTCGAGACAAAAGTGTTAAACTTCCTTATGCAAGCACTAATTACTAAATTAACTGGAGTCTCTTAAATGCTCTACTAATTGCCCTACAAAAAAAAATATTCTTCAATATGCACGCTAAAGTACAAACAAACAAATGTTGTACAACTCTGCAAAAATTTATACTGTTCACAAAATCCTAAGCAAGGTCGCCATTTGTTACGACCGGGCACACGGGTACACTAGGGCTCTCACACAGGACTCGAGTATGGCTCGCTGCCACAACGGAAACACACGATCCCAACCCCAGAGTACTGCCAGCCGAACAAAAAACACCAATACCCTCCAGAGTTCTATCTGCTATAACGGGGTATACAAGAACTCGGTACTAGCGTTTCACAACAGACTAATAAAGAGACGGGAGTTATCTAGTCTGGTCAACAATCAAACAAAGAAGTAAATACAACAACACCAAAGAATAGTGTTGGCCGAAGCCGAAGTAATCCACCCTTGACTAAGAACTTAAGAAGTCCTCCACCCTCTACTTCGGATCGGCACTATTACGTTACGTTAAACAATAGTCCTCGAGCATCGAGCAAGGAATCTTCTGATAAAGTTAGATGCTTCTCGGATACTCGTAAGAAGTAAGTATCGGATTTTGAACAGCAATTCAATAAGCAACACACTGGCAATTAACTAATATTAAAGGCTTTAAATTGACATAAGAAGAATTAGAAGAATAGACAGTAGTAAATGGCAAACATATAAAAGAAGTACTCCGACAATGCACTGGCCATAGCCTACTAGGATTGTGCTCGGGGGCCACTAATCTCTAAAGTAGCTTATGCGTGCCACACATGAAATCAATGGTGCATAAACATTAACATACATAAGGAAAGCTTCAATACTATGCTGTATCTGCTGACCGAGCAAAGTCTAGCTGGGATGTAGTAGGCTAGGAAACAATGGCTGAGCAAGCGGCTCGTAGCCTAGCGAGGTCCTTAAGGCTGTGCGGCCAAATTACGTTAATTGACGGGATGCTCTCTTGAGAGATCCAGATCACTAGTATCTGGTTCTCTCCTGGCGACCTCTCAAAGTCAAGCAACCGAGTTAGCACAGTGCTGGGTGGCAGAGGCAAAAGCCCTCACTCGCAACACAGTGCTAAACTCACAAGGTACACAGTCAGAAAGACCACCTAGGCTTTCCAAGTCTCCGTTGCGATTGTACAGGTTCAACAAAACCTAATACACATAGGGAATCACAACTCTAGTAGCCTCATCCCAGTCTAGCATCACCTAGATCAGCAGAAAACAGGAACATGAATAATCATACACAGGGAAATGCATATACGAGTGCAACAAACATTAATCAATCCTATTCTAGTTATCCCTTCCAAAATAGGCTATCTAATAGGCATATATCTCGTGAGAACTCAAGCGACAATACTTTGGCTGACTAAATCTGCACCAAAGGGGTCATTGAGGTTATAAAGGGTCGGGAAGAGAAGAAGGTAGGCGGTACAGAGAGTAGGGAAAGTTCACATCAGTCGGAAGAATATATATAGTTGCAAGGGATATGAGAAGTCGCTCTGCCTTATGAGTTCTGAGGAAAATGCGGCGAGACCTCCCTTTTTATACTCGGCCCTCTAGTGAGCATATCGCCAACTACTAAGGACCGCCCACTAGCAATCATTACGTAATATTCTCTCTCAATCTGGGATCGACAAAGGATTTCCCACGCACTGAGGGGGAGGAGGGAGGAGGGAGGAGGGAATTAGGCCTACCTGCCGCATGGCGCACTCACTGGCCCCCCGTACTCACTCTCTCTCCTCTCATCATTACAAATAAGTCCCACACACAACACTTATAACTAATGATATAAAATAGAACTCGTTGACTCAGATGAAAACAAAATACATATTTATAATACTTATAGTACAACGGCTCACATAAACTAAGTTAGGAAACTTTACACAGACTACAGCCAAAGTTCCTGCCCTGACGATCCTAGCGAGAGTGGGGCCTGACTGGGCGTTCTGTACAGCATGCTCATACTCGAAATGCGTCACACCATTCATCGAATAGTTTGCTTTCTCATTTAGGTATCCGATATGTAGTACTTTACATTTATCCGCATTGAAACTCATTTGCCAAATTTGGGCCCAATGTGACAATTTATCTAGATTGTGTTGCATATCGTCAACTTGATCTTTTGAGAGTACGCTATTTGCAATTTTTGTATCGTCAGCAAATTTTGAGATTGTACAGGTGAGATCCTCATCTATGTCGTTGATGTAAATTAGAAAGAGAATTGGTCCTAGTACCGATCCCTGGGGTACTCCGCTACTTACATTGGTCCATTTAGATGCCTTACCGTTTATGACTACTCTTTGCTTTCTGTCGCTGAGCCAATTTTCTATCCATTTCAATACACCGTCTTGTATTCCATGCGCTTTTAGTTTTAGCAGTAAACGTTTGTGGGGAACTTTGTCAAAGGCCTTTTGAAAATCAAGGTATATAATATCTACAGCTAATTCTACATTGTAGAAGTTGAGGATATCGTGGAAGAAGTCTAAGAGGTTTGTTAAACAGGAACGTTTTTTACGAAAGCCGTGTTGAGTATCTTTAAGTATGTTATTTTCCTCTAAGTGATTTACGAGTCTGTCTCTTATGACCGTTTCTAGCATTTTACATACAACTGAGGTTAAGCTAATTGGACGATAGTTACTGGGTAGGGATTTGCTGCCTTTTTTGAATATCGGTGTTACGTTGGCTATCTTCCACTGATCAGGCATAGTTCCAGACTGCAAGGATTTATTGAATAGTAATGTCAGTGGTTTGGAGAGCTCATCCTTAGCTTCCTTTAGAACTCTAGGCGAGATTGTATCAGGTCCAGGCGTTTTATTTACCTTGAGTTTATCTAAACAATTCAATACTTCTCTCTCTGTAACGGTGATATTGCTTAGAACATCTGAATTATCAATCTGAATCGGCGATGGTGTAGGGATATCACTGAGGTCTTCTGTTGTAAAAACTGATGCAAAGAAGGTATTGAGGGCATTACTCATTTGTACTTCGTCTTTGGTGTATTCTCCATTTTCATCGACTAACGGTCCAACAGTTGAAGTAACTCCTTTTTTCTTTCTGATATAACTATAGAATTCTTTCGGGTTTGTTTTACTTTGATTCTCAATATGTAACTCCAGGGTCTTTTTACTTTGCTTAATTAACTTTTTGGCTTTGCGTCGTAGCTCTACAAATTTCACCCGTTCTTCGTCATTTTGTGAGGATTTTAATCTATCATTAGCAAATTTTTTAGCAAGCAGGCAGTTTGAAATATCTTTATTCCACCATTTTGGCTTATTATTATGGCCTGGACGCCGTATTTTCGATGGTATGCAGTCTTGCACTGCTTTTAGGTAAGTGGTTTCGAATAACTTCCAAGATATATTTATGTCGTTATTGTTAATTAAAAAGCTCCAGTCAGTTTCTTTAAACATAGCTCTAAGTTTAGGAAAGTTTGCTTTCTTGAAATTAGGGACTTTTTCGATGCTACTATTTGGTTCGTTACTAGTAAAGTTTAAAGTGAAAGTTATCGTACGATGGTCGCTGTTACTGAATTCATCACCAACATTCAAATTCTCTATTAATTCTTCTTTTGTTGCAAGTACAATGTCAAGAACGTTATTACCACGGGTCGGTGTTCGAACAAATTGATAAAGCGAACTCTCTTGCAAGTTCGTATACAAGTCATGTCCGGAGTGTGAAGTAAGAGTATCGCCCCACTTGGTCACAGGTAAATTAAAGTCGCCAAAAAATACGGTATCTTGTGAGTTACTTACATCTGCAATTTGTTCATAAATTTCTCGGTCAGTTTGCACTGATTGAGCTGGAGGTCTGTATATTAATGCAAGTATTATTTTTGTACCTTTATTATTCTTTATTAGCACAAAAGATGTGTCGACGTTCACAATTTGAGGTTTTGACAAGAGGGTCGGGTTAAGACTTTCTTTGATATAAAATAAAACGCCACCTCCATTTTTATTTATTCGGCTTTTCTCAAACATTACATAACCGGGAAGTGAATACTCTGCTAAAAAGTCTCTATCTACTGTATTGAGCCATGATTCTGTTATACCAATCACATCATAATTTTCAGTAAACACTAGTTCCTCTAAATCTGAAAATTTATTGCGTATGCTACGAGCGTTTGCATAGAAAACCTTTAAAGTTGCGGTTTTAGAACTCGCAGAACGTTCTTTAATCAAATTTTTGGTTCTGATCGGATCTACATTTGCATTCATGACTGACATCGGTCGTTATCCCTGGCGGTTTTGAATTTGGGTCGTGTTGGTGGAGCTTTATCCAAATTCGCGGTTCTTGACAGATTAGCATTTAATTCCTTCGCAGGTTGCCGCCCTCGCTGTCTTCGGTCCTCCTTCCTGGTTGTCCTGTGCTGAGTCGATTTCTTCTCCGAAAATCCTTCACCGCATCGTTGAGAAGACGCCCAAAACGTGCTGCTCCCACCTGGTTCAGATGAACTCCATCGTCCGAAAACAAATAGTCATCATAGTAGAAATTGTCCTAGGTGTCGACGAATCCCACGTTTTCCTT
This sequence comes from Lithodes maja, assembly GCA_037953745.1. Taxonomy (NCBI): domain Eukaryota; kingdom Metazoa; phylum Arthropoda; class Malacostraca; order Decapoda; family Lithodidae; genus Lithodes; species Lithodes maja. Next base: position 176,797 of record JBAKBP010001904.1, read on the forward strand.
CCTGCAGAGGTTTGCTAGACAACGATTTGTGCTGGTGGCTATGTTGTAAAATCGGCTCTCTACACCAAGCCGGGGGACGATTCCTGAGACGATGATCCTTGATGACTTCTCCTTAAACGACTTGATCAGCTGCTGGTATTTTAAAAGCAAATCTTCCGACCGGGTTCGCTGTACATCGTTGGATCCAACGTGGATGACGTACATTGTATTAGCAGGGGCCAGCTTAGATACTTCATCAACTGCAGCAACTACGTCGTCCACACCACCACCAGGGATACAAAAACACTTCCTGGTCTTAGGTGCTCTGGCGCAAAACTCTGTGAGCTGACCACGTATCATCGAGTCTCCCACGAGCCGGACTTCTTCTATTTCCGCTTCGTCATCTGAGTCTGCGAGTATCTGGAAGCGGTTTTGACACTCGGTAATCGGTATGGGTTTCCTGGTCTTGGGGCAAACATTGTTCCTCACAACACAGAAGTTATCTTGAGGGGGAAGAGAGTTACTATTTGTTTCTTGAGTATCGGAACCATCAGATGAAATGGCTACTGCAGGCGTTGAATTGTTGGCAGTTGACGTTGGGGCGTTGGTGGCTGCTGGAGTTGCGGTGACAATTGAAGTTTGTGGTACACCAACGTTGAGTGTTACAAACTCTTGGAGTGATTCCAGCTTCATGGTGAGGACGTTGATCTTGTTGTAGGCTTCATCTAATTTCACTGTCAAATTCTCTTGTTGCTGGCAGAGACGGCAGACTTGAAGATCGACAGTAACAAACATGGACTCACCAAACCTACTGGCGCAGTTTGTACAAGTGTGAGGCATGGTAACAGTCAGTTTCTTCAGATCACTTCACTCACTTTAAAACACTTAACTCACTTTAAAACACTTAACTCACTTTAAAACACTTCACTCACTTTAGAAACACTTCAATCACTTCAACCGAAAACAATGTTGAAATACACAACAATAGGTTATCAGGGGTGATAGCCTAACCGAAAACAAAAAATTGAGATACGCAGAATTAGGCTTCCAGGGGCGATAGCCTAACCAAAAGTTTAAATTTTTTTTTAAATACGCACCAATAGGCTACCAGCGTTGAATAGCCTAACCGAAAATAATAAAATTGAAATACGCAGAAATAGGCTACCAGGTGTGATGACCTAACCTTAAACAAATATATATATATATATATATATATATATATATATATATATATATATATATATATATATACAGTATATATATATATATAACAGAATATGTAACTAAATATACAATTCACCAAATAGAGATTATATAAAAAATAAAGTGTGACCGCACACAAGGGGTTAATATACTGTATCAACAGATAGCCCTGGTGTCACTGTAGCCTAGTAAAGCAGTAGCCTACTCTTTTTAGATAAAACAAAACAAAATGTATCGGTCAAAGGTTACTACAAGATCATGCAAGCAACAACTAAAATTACAGATATATATAGCTACAGTAGGATACTAAATACAATATCTACTAGAGTTAATAAGAAAAACAGATTGGCTGGCTATAGGCTAGGCTAGGTTTGGATTAGGTTAAAAGCTTGGCAGGTTGGGTTAGGCTAGGTTAGTTTGTACAAATACCACCCTTAGCTTAAAGTAAAATCAGTCTGAAGAGAAAAAGTCAAGAATATATCTAGGGGGAAAAGATAGATGAATGCACTTAAATTTACTACAAAATTGGCTGGAATTTAATATGTATAATCCCCCCCAAAAAAATTGTTTACAAAATGGCGTCGGCGTTCGTTCCTGTAGGCAGGTTAGTTAGTACACAATATTGTTTATTAGCAAATTATTATGCAAAGCTTTACTTACATACAAGGCAGTTAAATTGATACTTACTACAGTAGGTAATGGGTAAAATTAGGGGCTACGATTTTATAATTATCAACTAAGAAGAGAGCGTTTGTTTACAAACAAAACAAAACAACCGATGGCGCTAGTGGCGCCCTGTCCGAGCTTGTGATAAACACAAAGTTTATCAGTCAATACACAGCGAAATATCGTGCAGTGTTACTTACTAAACTACAGGATGGTTAAACGTGCTCTTAACCACCTTTCATGCACAAGAATGAAGAGGATGAGTAGTTAATACTCAAATTATGATCGATATCGTGAGAGCGTTGACAGAGCGTCTGCAGCGTCTGGCGGTAGCGATGAGGAGGGGAGCCATGATCAAGAATTAATAAGACGTAGGAGTCAAATAATGGTGTGGGGAAGAAGGTGAATAGAAACCATTAGGAGGACACACAGATCACAAGGATACAGTGACAGAAACATGGTCAAAATGTATGTTGAAAATCAATAGTTTTTACCTTGGACGTCTGCGAAATATAGTTATCCTTCATGCAATTGTGTGTTAATATTATTTGTGTAGGGTTGAAATGAAAAACAGCATCATTTGAAACATAACGAGAGAGAGAGAGAACGAGAGAGAGACATAGAGAGAAAATAAACAAAGAAAATAGGAAGAACAAAGAACTCTGCGACACTGAGGGGGAACTGGGGGAGGTAATGTTACAAAATAATTGCACCTCGTCTCAAGTGTTCACCATGCACACTCAACTCGTTTAATCCACAAGCTCAGAATCTTCTTTAAGGGGGTAGTGGCCGTTTTTTTGGTCCATTAATTCGTGTATTAATTTATTTTTTAGTTTCCTCGTAATAGACCTCTATCAAACTAAAATATCATCCCCTAGACTCCCCTTCAAGATAAATGTGTACATTTGTCGGTAGAAAAATGTCCCGGCCAAAGGCAGATTACCCTTAAAAATACAGGCTCGCTATCGCTTGCCAGACAAAAATAGACACCTAAGTGGCACGAAAGGTCTTAAAATTGACAAACGAAATGAGGCGAAAGGTGTTAAAATCGCCAAAATAATGGGACGAACGTCTTAAAATTTCAAAACTAATGAGGTTACACACAAGGGAGAAAGGGGTTCAGAAAAACAAGCACTATCCCCTTAATGTCACTAGAAGCATAACAGTTAATCTATGGAGTAAATTTGCAATATATAAAATGGAAAACGTCTGCATCACGATATATACTGTATATATTATGCAATACTGTTTCACTGGGGTGATTGTAGACACCAATCAAGCAGGGCAATACACAGGGGAGGCCTCATAGGCTTGTGGTAAGGAGTTGCTGGTTCTCCTGTTTTATTTATCTGGCTTCCCTCACTGTTTCTGTTTGTCTCACCTACACAGAGAGTTATCCCGCTAGCTTACACATACACCTCTTCTTCCTACTCATTTCCCTACACTATACAAGTACACCACACTTCTTCCCAATACAAACAAATAAAATAAAATAAAATAGCTACTACCGATTTTTCAACTTTGGGGGAGACACTTGTTACAGGCAGCTGTGCCGTGTGTCTCCTTCATATACATACACAACATACATCAATCTGAAAAAATACTGTATAATTGCATAGGCTAACTACAATGTATGTGATTCTGCATATTAATCCCTTCTGTTCCGGCAACGTCTTTCAGTATTATTCTATCTATATTTAGATGAGTTTGTGCAGTTTAAGAAGGATCTATGGTAGCCAGTTAATTGCCAGAGATCCTTCATAAATTGAATCAAATCGATTAGTAGTAGCCACAATAAAATTATTAGACGTCGCCGGTACATAAAGGGTGAAACGAGTTGGCTGTACAAAGAGTAATGGATCACATCACACTTATATACTATATATATATATATATATATATATATATATATATATATATATATATATATATATATATTATTATATACTATATACGGTATATATATATATATATATATATATATATATATATATTATATATATATATACAACTAGGTTTAATCTTAATTATTTTCTTACTGTCGAATGGTAAACCGTTCTAGTATGTATCCATTCACAGCATTTTGTTGATTTTTTGTACATCTCAATAATATTATCCGAAGAATTAGGATTCAAATGTTCGTGTATGTGTGTGTGTGTGCGCGCGCGCGCGCTATTAAGGTGCAATAAAGTGAATACAAAAGTTTGGATATGAAAGTGCATGATAATATATAGACACATTACAAGAATACAAACTATTTGAGATCATAAAATAATACAACTTGTGATGGAAATGTCCTCTATACAGATATAATTAAATACGTTGATTATTTTTCTATGTGATTGAAGAACGCATAAGGCAAAGCTAGATGATACAAGTGTTCCCCTGAATAAATCATACATTATCCCCATAACTACTTTTCTCTGGAATTCACTTCCTTACAGTTATGTCCACAAATTTACAACCTGCAACAGTTTATGTCCAATTGTACAAACATTTTATGAATGGAGGATTCCTTATATTATCACTGCTTACCTAAGGGTGAAGCAGGTTAGTGAATGGACTAGCCGCTCACCCATGTAGACAAATAGTGCTAAAAAGATACATGGAAGGCCTCCGAGTCGGACGGACCCTAAATTTAGTGGTCAATCCTGTAAGTCCTTCAGCAAACTGGCAAGGGTTGTCCTTATCACAGGGGATAGGTCCGCTTGGGGGCATTTTGTGTATGACCACCCTCATAAAGGGGAGTAAGGCGTCCGGCAAAAGATAGATAGATATATAGGATGCCTTTAGGCATATTTGTTTCCCTTCCCTTATGCATTGTCTCCCATAAACAAATATCATACCAGTTACATCAGTATCTTAAAAATAAATCATACATACCACTTACTTCAGTGTCTTCAATATACCACGTTATATAAACCCATGTATAAACAAGACACACGCACACAGACTGAGGTAAACCACATGAGGATGGCTGCGTTGGGTAAACATAGACTCCAGGATAACTTGCAAACACAAACACACTCTAAGGTTCTCACACGTAGGTTTGTGGAGAGAGAGAGAGAGAGAGAGAGAGAGAGAGAGCGCGAGAGAGAGCACGAGAGAGAGCGAGAGCGAGAGCGAGCGCGATAGAGAGTGAAAGTGTGTGTGTGTGGGTTTTGTTTTGTCTATATGGATGAGGGAGAAGGCTATACTGCCTGTGACAAATGCCTACCCCGGAGTAAAATGAGTGACAGGGCCAAAATCAAGATATGTTCGAGCCAAAATGCCTGGATACACGGAGTTTAAAGTCATTTAAGTCATAGGATGAGGGAAAGATTGATTCAGGGAGAGAGTTCCAGAGCTCACCTGTTAAATAGAAGAACGATTGGGAATATCGTTTCACTGTTGGGTTGGAAAGTTGCACAGAGTAGGGGTGGGATTGTGTTACAAGACAGGTGCTACATACTCTATGCAGAGAAGGTGGTATACACTAAGATAACTCTGAGAACACTGCATATTATAATAGTGGTAGAATAGCAAGAGAGATGCAACACTGCGTCGAAGAGAGAGAGATTGCAGAGGATCGGTGAGTGGACGTAAGTTAATGAGACGAAAGGCTATCTTTTCTACTTCATCTAGAAGTGTTGTGTGAGAGGATCCTCCCCACACATGTGAACAACACTTAATTCAGGGCCGAACAGATCAAAAAGATGTGCAGGGGTAAATATCCCCCGGAGGCGGTTGAGCACACCCAGCTTCTGGGAAGCTGTTTTAGCAAGAGTGATAATATGGTCTTTCCAAAAGAGATTAGAAGAAAAAGAAACACCCAGGATACTGAGAGAAAATGAAGGGTTGATCCGTGTATTGTTGAATATAGGGGATTAATCTGTGGGAATGGAGAAATTCGGTTTTGGAAGCATTGAAAGTAACTAGATTGTCTGTGCCCAAGTTGAAAATGGTTGATAGATCAGAAGATAATTGTTCTATGGCCTCACATAAGTTATTGAGTGATTGCTTGCTGGGGCGTTCTGAAAAGCAAGTTGAGTAGTGTAAGGTAGAGTCATCAGCATATGAATGGATAGGACTGGAAGTATAGGTGAGAAGATCATTAATGAATATTAGAAAGAGAACTGGAGATAGAACAGAGCCCTGACGAAAAGTGGACTTGATATGTTGAGGAAGCTAACGGTGGCCGTCCAGAACTGCAGGGATGGAAACCGAAGGAAGGTAGTTTAGAAATTATTGAATTGTGCCATACTCTATATTATTCGAAGGCCTTTGATATGTCTACGCAATATATAAAGTCTCACCGAAGACCCGAAAGGAGTATGACTAAGAGTTAGTAAAATATGAAAGCGATCACCAGTAGAGCGACCCCTAAGGAAGCCATACTGGCGATCTGAGAATAGATTGTGAGAAGAGAAATGCTCAAGACATTTTGAAGTAAGAATAGTTTCAAAAACTTAACAGATGCAAGAAATGAGAGCAATTGGACGATAGTTGGATGGTTGAGAGCAGTCACCCTACTTTGGGACAAGTTGAATGAGAGCAAACATCCAGCAAAAAGGGAAGACATTAGAGAAGAGACAGAGATGGAAGACTTTGCCTAGGCAAGGAGTCTGCACGCAAGCACAGTTTATTAGTACAACAGGAGCATTACCGCCTTCTTAGTATTAACTCAAGGAACGCGTAATTGAGGTGTTTATATTAAAAGTACCGCATATACAAAATAAACACTTTGATTCTTACAGAATTTGTAATATTTACCATTTAAAGCATTATTTCTCCCCCATCAGAGGAAAAATAGCTGATAATTGAGGAGGGTGGGAGAGGGGCGTAAAAATGGGGGAAAGGGGGATGGACACATGTGGAGGAGTGGTAGCAAGTACTGGAGGGGAGTTATCTCACCTAATCACATATTGCTTTATTTTGAGTGCCTGTGGGGTGTTGTATAAGCGTTTTTTCATGGCCTTGCTTCAGTGAGGCCTATCACATACGCTATACAGATACTTCCAAAAGGCTTATCACGCTTGCCGGTTTAAGCCCAGAGAGGGTAGAAAGAACATCTTTAGAAGAGATTAGGATATTAGACATAAGTAGGGAAGAGGGAGGAATAGCACCGGAATCATTCGGGGTGCAGTTTCTAGCGAAAGTTTTGGCGAAGAGTTCAGCTTTGTCAGAGGAAGAAGTGATGGTTGTGCTGTCAGAATAGAAAAGGGGAGGGAAAGACGAGGAAAACAAATTGTTGGATAGGTTTTGGCTAGATGTCAGGAAGCTTGGGAAGAGCTAGAGTTGCATAGTTCAGTGCATTTATTTTTGATGAAAGAGTATTTGGCGAGTTGAAGAATAGATTTGGCTTGATTCAGGGCAGAAACATGATGAGAATGAGATTCTTGAGTTTGAAGGTGGTGGTACCTTATTGCGGACAGCAGTATTTTTTTTTTTTTTTTTTTCTATGTGATTGAGGGAGGCAAAAGGCATAACTGCCTATAGCGAGTGCCTCCCCCATAGTTGAAAGAGTGACAGGGCCAAAATCAAGGGACGTTCGAGCCAAAATGCCTGGACACACAGAGTTTGAAGCAATTTAGGTGGTTGGAGAGTTGCACAGAGTAGGGGTGGGATTGAGTTGCAAGACGGGTACCACGTGCCCTACGTAAAGGAGGTGGTATGCACTGGGATAGCTCTGAGGAACACTGATTATTATAGTAGCGATAGAATAGCGAGAGAGAGCAACATTGCGGCGGAGAGAGAGAGATTGCAGAGAGTTGGTGAGTTGACGGGAGTTAATGATACGAAAGGCCTTCCTTTCAACCTTGTCTAGGAGAGCGGTGTGAGAGGAACCTCCCCACACATGTGAACAATACTCAATACAAGGGCGCACTATGCCCCTGTACAGAGCAAGAAGCTGTGCAGGGGAAAAGAACCCCCTAAGGCGGTTGAGCACACCCAGCTTCTGGGAGGCTGCCTTAGCAAGACTGGTGATATGGTCCTTCCAAATGAGAGCAGAAGAAAAAGAGACACCAAGAATATTGAGAGAAGATGAAGGGTTGATTTTTGTATTGTTGAAGAATAAGGGATAGTCCGCTGGGAGATCCTGACGGGTAGATAGATGGAGAAATTGGGTTTTGGAAGCATTAAAGTTAACAAGGTTTTCTCTGCCCCAATTGGAAATAGTATTTAGATCAGAATTTAAGAGTTATATGGCTTCATTACGTTTGTCGTTGAGGGATTGCTGGCTGGGGCGTTCTGAAAAAGTAAGGGAGTAGTGTAAGGTTGAGTCGTCTGCGTATAAATGGATGGGAATTAAGGTACAGTTAAGGAGATCATTTATAAAAATTAGAAAGAGAATAGGAGATAGGACAGAGCCCTGAGGAACACCGGAGTTGATAGGGTGAGGAAGTGAACAATGGCCGTCCACAACCGCGGCTATGGAACGGCCGGAAAGGAAATTAGAGACAAAGGCACAGATGGAAGGATAGAAACCGAAGGAGGGTAGTTTAGAAATTAATGATTTATGCCAGACTCTATCGAAGGCTTTCGATATGTCTAGTGCAATAGAAAAAGTCTCACCGAAGTCCCGAAAGGAGGATGACCAAGAGTTAGTAAGATATGAAAGAAGATCACCAGTAGAGCAACCCTTAAGGAAGCCATACTGGCGATCTGAGAGCAGATTATGAGAAGAGAAATGCTTAAGAAATTTGGAAGCAAGAATAGTTTCAAAAACTTTAGAAAGACAAGAAATGAGAGCAATAGGACGATAGTTGGAGGGTTGAGAGCGGTCACCCTTCTTTGGGACAGGTTGAATGTGAGCAAACTTCCAGCATGAAGGGAAGATGTTAGAGGATAGACAGAGACGAAAGAGTTTGCCTAGGCAGGGAGTCAGCACGGAATCACATTTTTTGAGAACAACAGGAGGAACACCGTCCGGACCGTATGCCTTATTAGTGTTAAGCCCAGAGAGGGTAGAAAGTACATCTTTTGAAGAGATTAGGATATTAGGCATAAGTAAGAGAGAGGAGGGCGGAGAGGGAGGAATAGCACCGGAATCATCCAAGGTGGAGTTTCTAGAAAAAGTTTGAGCGAAGAGTTTAGCTTTGTCAGAGGAAGAAGTGATGGTTGTGCCATCAGAGTGGGAAAGGGGAGGGAAAGACGAGGAAGAGAAATTGTTGGAGAGGTTTTTGGCTAGATGCCAGAAAGCTTGGGAAGAGCTAGAGTTGTATAGCAAGCATGAGTAAACCAAGATTTTTTAGCAATAAACTGAGAGAAAGAGTATGGATGTATGCCCGAAAGGATTACCACGGTAATGCATTCAGCATTCTCTGAGGGTCCCCTGCCACAGAAGCAAAAATCATTCCATGGGAAATCAAAGAAGTACTGCGGAAGTGCCACAAACGCCAGCGGCTGGGAGGCTCGGGCAGTCGTACTGGAGAGATAGGACAGGTGACAGAGATAAGTTTATCGTCAGAGACCAAAGGAGAGAAAAGATCGACAGTATAAGTGGAAGGGTTAGAAGTTAGAAACAAGATATGAATGTTGGGCTGATCTCCAAAGTCATCTGGGATATGGGTGGGTTGCTGGACCAACTGCTCTAGATCACTTAGCATAGAAAAGATGTAGGTTTGTTTGCCAGGTTGGTCAGTCCAAAGAGAGGAGACCCATGGGCAGTGGTAGATGTTGAAATCTCCTAAGATGGAGATTTCTGAGAAAGTAGAGATGGATAGCATGTGTTCCACTTTAGAGTGTAGATAATAAAAGAATTTGGGAATGTCAGTGGAGTTAGAGGAAAGATAGATAGCACATAAATATTTAGTATGGGAGTGACAGGATAGTTTGAGCCAAAAGTTGAGAAGTCGGGAATATGAGAGCAAGTGAATTTGATATGTACCTATACACAACATCCGCCTTTGGCTGTGAAGCTAGGATAGACAAAGTAGGAGGATACAGAGAAGAAGAGGCTGCTGGCAGTTGCACCAGACACCTGAGTTTCAGTGAGGAAAATAAGATCAAGTTTGTTGGAGGAGAGGTGGTGTTCGACAGAGTGAAAGTTAGAGGAAAGGCCGCAAATTTTGCTGAAGTTAATAGTAAGAGGGACAGGCCGTGTTTTAGAGCATTTTGAAGGGTCGGCTAGTGAAGGACAGTTAATGATGGGGGCATTTGTGCCCCCATGTGTTTGATTGTTTCTTTGTTTGTTTGTTTTTGTGTATTGGAAAGAAGTATGGTGTGCTTCTTTAGTGTAGTGAGATGGATAGGAGGAGGGATTTGTGAGAGCTAGTTGGAATACTCTCTGTGTAAGTGAGACACAAACAGAAACAGTAAGGGAGGCCAAACAAGTTAAATGGGGTTCCAGCAACTCCTTATCACATGCCTATGTGGTCTCCCCTTGGTATAGCCCTGCTCGATTGGTTTCTACAAGCTCCTCCTTGTGTGTGTGTGTGTGTGTGAATATATATAAGGGAAAGAGAGTGTGTATATACTGTATATAATTGTGTGGGTGTGTGTGTGTGTGTGTGTAGGGTGGAGTGTGAGTGTGTGTAAGGACCTACACGTCTGTTCTGTATAAGCGGAAAGCTCATGAATAATTTGGTACAGGAAAGAGACTAAAAGCTTCTTTCCTTCATCAGTATAACATATTATGCCATTAAATATTATGCCTTAATAATAATGATAAAATAGCAACAAAAATATAAGTAAATAATTGTAAAAATAGATAATTCCCACCCTACTAAAATAATGTTCATAATAATAATGCATGCTATTCATCTTTCTGTACTATTCATACTCCACACAACTTCACTAACCCCTTCTGTACCAGCGACGTTTTGTTTTCATTATATTCTACCTATATTTAGACGATTTGTGCAGTTTATATAGGATCTGTGGCATTAAAAAGGGTTAAGCGAGATAGATCGAAACTTGTTAATTGCTGGAGGACCTTTGTGAACTGAATAATATCATCTACAAAATAAAGTTATAAAGACGTCGCTGATACAGAAAAGGTTAACATTGTGTGAGGATGCGGAGGCTTTGCACTGGTCCGCACTGTTCGGTTAGCTCTTTCGAGATCCAATTACGTATTTCTATTCCATTTCCTGGCCATTATTAGGCGCTATTTTTTCAGATTACGAAGGGTGTTCGTCATGGTTCTCTCCTGTCTCCAATTCTCTTTCATGTATTAATTAATTATCTACTCAATGTACCTCTAGTCCTATCCACTCATATGCTGACGACTCATCCCTACACTATTCAACTAGTTTTCCACATCAACCCAGCATGCAAGCACTCCAAACGTGACAAGGCCAAAGAGCACCTATCTTCTGATCTATCAGTTATTTCTGATTAGGGCAGAGATAATCTTGTAACTTTCAATGCATCAAGACCCAGTTTCTCCCTCTATCTCTCCATCACAATCTTCCACAACACTATCAACTATTCTTTAACAATACACAACTCAACCCTTCATCTTATCTAAATATTCTAGGTGTATCTTTTTCTTCCGACCTTTCTTGGAAAGATATTATATTATCACTTACTGAAACAGCTTCCCAAAACTTATGTGTGGTCAACCGTCTCTGTGGGTTCCTCTCCGTACAGCTTCTTGCGCTGTATCGGGGAACAGTGCGCTCTTGTATTGAGTATTGTTCGTCGCATGTGTGGCGAGGCTCCACCCATACCACGCTTCTCGAACGAGTAGAATCAAAAGCATTCTGCCTCATCAACTCACTTTCTCTTACTAGCTCCCTACAATCTATTTATCCACGCCACAATGTTGCATCTCTTTCACTCTTCTATCGCTATTGCAACAGAGTTATCTCAGTGCATACCCCCTCCCTTATGGTGAGTGGAAGGCATCCAACTTTCAACACAGTCCCACTCCTATTCTGTCCAGCTCTCCAACCCAAGAATTGGCACATTTTCTCAATATTTCTTCTATTCAACAAGTGAACTCTTCAACTCTCTCCCTCAATAAATCTTTCCTTCATCCTATGACTTAGACTGCTTATAACTTTGTGTGTCCAAACATTTTGACTCCAACGTCCCTTGAATTTTGTGCTGGCACTCTTTTGGGTTTGGGGGAGACACTCATTATAGGCATTTTGTATTTTGTCTCCTTCATACCCACAGATTAAACAAGTATTTCCCCTTATAATTCCCACAGATTCTTCTTAAGCTATATAAAATCGTCTAATGATAGCCAGAATAAAACGTTAAAATGCTGCATTAATCTTCAGAGGGTTAACTGGCTCAGTATTATAACGCTCAATGTATTGTATCATTAGACGATGATATGCATTTATAAAGGACCTGTGAGACTCCGAGCGATAAAGATTCAATTAACCCTTTAACACTCAAGCCGCGGCTCTCGACTTAAGTCGGGTGAGAGAACCATGGCCTAACCCGCGGGTCCCGACTTAAGTCGCAAGGGATTTTGAGCACATTATCGGCTCTGAGAGAGAGTCCACACGGGGAGGACCGCAGGCGGGCTCTGACCGCTTGGCCCGAGGTTAGCGAGGTTACTGGCGTGTATAACACATCCATACACATCCCTCGCCCCGCTAGGCAGGGTAAAATGTCGGGAAATTACCGTATTTTATGGTTTTTGCAACATGTTGCAACATCGTTGCAAGCGAACCTGTTGTCGTACAAGGATGATTCAGGTGTCATTGGAAAGCTCTATTATCGCCTTTTCACGGATACATAATTGTATTACGCTCTGGCTCATGTTTATGCATGAAAAAGAGCATGGAATGATGCTCGTTTAGGGTAAATATGCCCGCCTGGCAGGTAGTAAATGTTACAAATATCCCCGTCCGTATAGGGTTAAGGGGTGTTTCTGGACACCCTTCTCCCTCATTTTAGCCCCATTTGTTATGAGATTTTAAGACGTTCGCTCTATTAGTGTGTTGATATTAAGACCATTTGTGCTACTTAGTTGTCAATTTTGTTCTTGGCAAGCGATAGAGAGCCTGTAATTTTGAAGGATCTGGTCTTCGGGCAGGAAATTTTTTCCTACCAATATGTGTACAAATTATCTTGAAGGGGGGTCTTGGGGATTTTTTTTTTTTTTTTTTTTTTAAAGTCTGATGGAGGTCAAAGGAGGAAGGTAAATATTGAATAAATATAGGAACAAATCGACCAAATAATAAACCCTTCCCCTTAACCCTTTAACCTTCATAATTCTTTGCTAATCAGAATAAAAGTTTCTGATGTTAACCACACATGAAATAGAAAGCCGGCATAGTACACAGCAAAGGGTTACACATTATAATTATATCTCCACAAAACAACGATCCTTTTATTAACTTATAAACTATTATCCCTTCACAAGTTCACTATACAATGCTGCATTCCTTTTTATGTTTTCTGGCTAGTATTAGACAACTCTAATCCGATTAGGAAGGGTATATTTAAGTCAGAGGGTTAATTGATATACTTTTTACCTTTTATAATGTCACAGATCCTTCCTAAGCTGTATAAAATCGTCTCACAAATTGTCTATATGTATGTCGATATATATTGGTTTTACAGAAAAGAGAGAACGACTTGCAAGTCAATATATACTTCCATCTTTCTCTGTTTATCTCACTCACAATCTCTCTCTCTCTCTCTCTCTCTCTCTCTCTCTCTCTCTCTCTCTCTCTCTCTCTCTCTCTCTCTCTCTCTCTCTCTCTCTCCAAATACACACATCCAACAACCTCGGTTTGTGTTTACATTTTATACCGGAGTCAATGTTTACACCCCCCCCCCACCCCCAGATCCTCCCCCGGTGTGATTCATACACGGGTCAATATTTGGTTTCCATTATGTAAATAACAGGAAGCGTTGATGTATGTGTGCCTTAAGGGGGTCACCGGCTGTTTTTTTATCTTTCTCTCCTTTTTTCTCTTTCCCTGGCTTGTATCCATTCGGCTCCACTCAGCCTACTGTTTTAAGATGTTTATTCCCATCCAGGTGTTGATTTCTTCCTGGCGAGCGATAGCGAGTCAGCATTTTATGGAGAAATCCGGATTTGCCGGAGACATTTTTCTATCGAAAAATGTACAAATTTAGCTTGCTGTCAAAACAAAAAATATATATGCTGTCTCGCTACCGCTCGCCAGGAAAATAGTGACACCTGGATCGGGGTAAACGTCTTAAACCAGTAGGCTGAATGGGGCCGAATGGATACCAGCAAGAGAGAGAGGGAGAGAAAGAGAAACAAAGCGAGGTGGGCTCCCTTAAATCCTTGCTAGATTATGACGCATGTTGACGTATTTCCTGGCTCTTATTAGACGATTGTATTCATATTAGGAAGGATATGTCGAAGTCAGAGGTTTTATTGGTTTATTATTGACGTTTTTAACTCCCACAGATCCTTCGTAAGCTGTATGAAGTCGTATTATAATAACCAGAATATACTGTCAAAATGCGTCATATTCCACAAGGGGTTGCTGGTTTGTTAATTGATGAAATATACTTTCCTAACCACCAAATAAATATTTACAAATTAGGTTATATGTTCATAATTGTAGCAAAGCGTGATATTTACTATGAACACATGTAGCAAAGCGTGATATTTACAATGTTTTATTAACGACTATACTGTACATTGTGCGAATATCAATTATGAAACTATTTACGTCATTGTGTACTTACAGACAATGCATAAATATATATATATATATATATATACCGGGTATATAATTATATATATGTATATAAAAAAAAAAAAAAAAAATCTCTGTGATTGAGGGAGGCAAAAGGCAGAACTGCCTATAGCGAGTGCCTTCCCCATAGTTGAAAGAGTGACAGGGCCAAAATAAAATGACGTTCGAGCCAAAATGCCTGGACACACAGAGTTTGAAGCAATTTAAGTCATAGAAAAAGGGAAAGACTGATTCTGGGAGAGAGTTCCAGAGCTCAGCTGTTGAGTAGAAGAAAGTTTGAGAGTAACGTTTCACTCTTGGGTTGGAGAGTTGCACAGAGTAGGGGTGGGATTGAGGTGCAAGACGGGCACCACGTGCCCTACGTAAAGGAGGTGGTATACACTGGGAAAGCTCTGAGGAACACTGATTATTATAGTAGGGATAGAATAGCGAGAGAGATGCAACATTGCGGCGGAGAGAGAGAGATTGCAGAGAGTTGGTGAGTGGACGGGAGTTAATGATACGAAAGGCCTTCCTTTCAACTTTGTCTAGGAGAGCGGTGTGAGAGGAACCTCCCCACACATGTGAACAATACTCAATACAAGGATGCACTATGCCCCTGTACAGAGCAAGAAGCTGTGCAGGGGAAAATAATCCCCTAAGGCGGTTGAGCACACCCAGCTTCTGGGAGGCTGCCTTAGCAAGACTGGTAATATGGTCCTTCCAAATGAGAGCAGAAGAAAAAGAGACACCAAGAATATTGAGAGAAGATGAAGGGTTGATTTTTGTATTGTTGAAGAATAAGGGATAGTCCGCTGGGAGATCCTGACAGGTAGATAGATGGAGAAATTGGGTTTTGGAAGCATTATAGGTAACAAGGTTTTCTCTGCCCCAATTGGAGATAGTATTTAGATCAGAATTTAAGAGTTCTATGGCTTCATTACGTTTGTCGTTGAGGGATTGCTGGCTGGGGCGTTCTGAAAAACTAATGGAGTAGTGTAAGGTCGAGTCATCTGCGTATGAATGGATGGGAATTAAGGTACAGTTGAGGAGATAATTTATAAAAATTAGAAAGAGAATAGGAGATAGGACAGAGCCCTGAGGAACACCGGAGTTTATAGGGTGAGGAAGTGAACGATGGCCGTCCACAACCGCGGCTATGGAACGGCCGGAAAGGAAATTAAAGACAAAGGCACAGATGGAGGGATACAAACCGAAGGAGGATAGTTTAGAAATTAAAGATTTGTGCCAGACTCTATCGAAGGCTTTCGATATGTCTAGTGCAATAGAAAAAGTCTCACCGAAGTCCCGAAAGGAGGAGGACCAAGATTTAGTAATGACCAAGAGTTAGTAATATATACTGTATATATATATATATATATATATATATATATATATAAGGGTGTTTGCAAACTACACCATGACAGTTTATTCTGGCTATCATTAGACGACTTGATACATTTTAGGAAGGATCTGTGGTAATTTTATAGGTAAAGAATATATAAATTAATCCTCTGACTTCCAAATACCCTTCCTAATCTAAATATAGTAGTCTAATAATAGCCAGAAAACAAAAAACAAATGCGTAATCGGATCTTGCAAGGGCCAACAGGGTCTAACTTCATAAACTTCTTCCTTGTCTAAAAACACAATATTAATGTCTTCTCTGTTTACCAAGATACTTACCTCGCTTATTGTCTTATGTAACCACTTGGACCACTTCCTATTAACTCATTATATAATGGTGACGTTGCTTAAATATATGCTAGCTATATTTAGACGATTCTGTACAGCTTAAGAAATATATGTGGTTGTAAAGATGGTTAAGTGAGATAGTTCGAAGCCTGTTAATTGCTGGAGGCCCTCTTTAAGCAGAATAAATCCGTCTAAGAGTAGCCAGAGTATAGTTAAAATGACGGCTCCGGTACTGAAAGGGTTAATGTCTTCTCTTGTTTACCAAGTTATCCACCTCCCTTATTGTCTTAGGTAACCACTTGGCCCACTTCCTATCAAGTAGAGGAGGTAGTGGGTTTTGTTGGATCCCCTTCTTCCTCATCTTTAGCCCCATTAGTTGTAAGATCTTATAACGTTCACCCCATTATTTTGGCGATTTTATTACCTTTCACTCCATTTATTTGTCAATATTAAGACCTTTCGTACCATTCACGTGGCGATTTTCTCCTGGCGAGCGATAGCAAGCCTGTAAAACAGTAAGATTTATCTACTGACAAATATACAAATTTATCTTGCGGGTGTTTTTTTAAAGTTTGATAGAGGTCTAGAGAGCAAAATTAAAACTATGTATAATACTAAAAAAAAAACTTATTAATAATAATAATAAAATAAAATACCCCCGGTCCGTTAAGGGGAGATATCCACTTGAGGGATTTTTTTCTTGACCCCTTTCTCCCTCATGCTTAGCCCCATTGTTTTTCTAATTTTAAGACGTTTGCCCCATTATTTTGACGATTTTAAGGACTTTCAACCCATTTCTGTCAATTGTAAGACCTTTCGTGCCATTTAGGTGTCGATTTTATCCAGGCGAGCAATAGCGAGCCTGTAATTTAAGAGGAACCGGCTTTCAGCCGGGACATTTTTCTACCGAAAAATTTACAAATTTATCTTGAAAGGGAGTCAAGGGGGTGTAATTTCAAGCTTGATGGAAGTCTGAGAAACACACTCAAAACCTCCCTTTAACTTTATCTAAACACGGGCTTCTTTACCCCGAGTTTATCATCATTATATATTATTATGCACTAACCAACTTTACCCCTAAAGTCGATTAATGAAATTAACAAACACATGTGGCAGTCCGGGGATTCGAACCCAGGACGCTCACATCGAAAATCAACACACTTATGCATTGCACCACGAAGACAGTTTATTAGATTGTCGACATGAGTTGAAGGTTTAGTTGAAATTGGTCAGTCAAGGCTATCACATCGCAAAACCTTTAGAAATTTGGTGAAAGAAAACTGATTACGTGAATCGCGTCAAGTTATGGCTACAAATAGGTTTGTATGTCCTTGAAATTGGTAAACCATTGTCAACGCTGTGTCTTCCCTGGTATTGCTGCGATGGTAACGAAAAAACAATATCTCTCTAGTATGGACCTAGTAGTCGAGCGAGTAGGTGCGCTGAGCGTCACTTTAAATATGGTGTAGCATTGCGTTTGGACCAATGACAGTGAGTGTTTGGTGGATGGAAAATAGTTTGTGATACTACTGTGTGTGATACTATTTATTATTTTTCGTAAATATATATTTGTATAATATCAAGTTGATTATGTAAACCGTCTACAATTATTAACAGTTACAGGATTGTTGACTGGCATTTGAACAATGCATATTTGTAAATATTCGTTGGAATACAAAACTATTAGGCGTAGGAAGTTTGTCGTTTCTTTCATATTCTTTCTC